>JAGQAX010000018.1:766281-841281 GCA_019142605.1 Cephalopholis sonnerati
TGTGTGTGTGCAGTACATGTTGTACAGCGACAGCACGGTGGCCGTGTACTCAATGGAGACGGAGACTCCGACAGCTGAAGACATCCAGCTGCTGAAGAAGACCGTGGAGAGCGAAGCCTCGCAGGTGATCCGTCACGCAGTCACATGGTAACTCAGCAGCTGATTGGCCGACTGACTGAGTGTGTGTTTTGTCCCTGCGCAGGGTCTGAAGGACCTGAAGAAGGACAAGGTCCTGATGAGGAGGAAGTCGGAGCTGCCGCAGGACGTCTACACCATCAAAGCTCTGGAGGCTCACAAGAGAGCTGAGGAGTACCTGACAGCCAATCAGGAGGCTCTCTGACCGGGGGGGGGGGGGGGGGGGGTCCCTTCTGAGCCTGACTCTCTCTGATTGGAGGAAGCTGTGGTGGGGTCGGATGAGGGCGGAGCTGATGCTGCGTTCAAAGAAAAAAAAACAACCCTCTGACCCACGGTGGTCCAGAACATGTAGGACACTGTGTAGACGCGTCCTGTCTCAAACTGTGTCATCTGTACCTGCATCACAACGCCGCCAGGTGACCGCAACGCTGCCCCGGACACGCACAGACTGACGGTCCCTGAATGCATCACCAACAGGACTTTTCCACAGCGGGAACTTGGCGAGCTGTGACAGAACGTGTCGTCACGTGTCGTGCTGCGGTGCCACCGTATTCTACCAGAGCAACTTCACACCTGTAAATCTGAAACATCTTCACGTCTTCAGGTTTTTATTTTCTAAAAGTTTAAACGTTACACTGCGTCCGAGTCCTCGAAACATTTCCTCCCTGAATCAACACTGATCAGCTGCTCGACTGAACGCAGTCTGAGCTTCTTCTAGAGCTCTGAGTTTAAAGGTACAGACTCTGATCTGGCCCCAAAATATCAGATGAATAAAGATCATCAGAAAATATTTCTGTCAGGTAACACCAGGTAATCTGCAGTAACAGAGACGTTCAGGTGCCGTTGGTATTCACAGAAACTCCGTATATTTCCTGTCTGCAGTTTTTGTCCCGACTGAAAGCTGCTGAAATATTTTCTGTGAAATAAAAACAAAGACGTGACGTTTGTTATCCAGACGTGTCTCGTCTGTTTCTGCTTTAAAGACATTTATACTGACGCGTCTGTTCAGTGTCGAACGCCTGAACAGGAAACAGAGCAGAGCCCTGCTGGTCCATACTGGTCCATACTGGTCCATACTGGTTCTGACTGCTCTCAGGTCGTTGCGTTCCTGCTGTGGAAAAGAGCTCCAACACATCACGTCTGTCCCGTGACACCTGAACGCAGCACAGATCAGTTCACTGACTTGCTCCGACAGCCGCTTCACTCCAGAGTCCCGCCCCCCTCCACCTGACCCGACCAATCACCTGTCAGCACGGACCTGTGGTGGACTCGAGACTGAAGCAGCTTCAGACGCACTGATGATGATGATGATGACGACGAGGAGACACAGTGAATGTAGACGTCCAATCAGCATCCAGCTGTTCACCTGACGGAACA
Organism: Cephalopholis sonnerati; assembly: GCA_019142605.1. Taxonomy (NCBI): domain Eukaryota; kingdom Metazoa; phylum Chordata; class Actinopteri; order Perciformes; family Serranidae; genus Cephalopholis; species Cephalopholis sonnerati. Next base: position 767,794 of record JAGQAX010000018.1, read on the forward strand.
GACCTTCGATTCCAGCGTCGTTTATTAACGTTTGTTTTATTTTACTGTTCGTCGGTCGTACGGAGGAAAAGAGACGACTCAACTGTCAACACAGAAAAAATGTTTCAATAAATACAATAAATTAATTGATTAATGGAAATAAATAAAATAAATGTTAAAATAAATCTGGAAATAAATAAATAAAAGTTGATCGTTAAACTGAACTGAAATAAAACTCTTTAATTAATTAGAACATTTTTGTAAAATAACATTTTCTATAAATTATTTCCATTTTATTTCAACATTTTATTTGTTTATTCCTGTGAACATTTATTTATTGATACTTGTGTTGTCATTCGTCCTCCGTACGGCAGCGCTGTCGTGACGTCATCGACTCTGAACCAATGAGAGAAGCCGTTTGCGTGAGGAGGCGTTTCTGTCAGAACGTCACACGGGTCGGTGCTGAAACACTTAAAGGACAAAAACGTGTTTGTGCGTCTGAGTGAAACGAAAGCGCTGCTCGTCAGCTCACGACACGTTCAGGCGTTATGGGACATTATGCAACTGTTAAAGAAACGTGTTACTGAGAGTCTGTGTGTTTACAGCTGAAGTCTGGTGTGAACGTCGGTGAGCGAAGCGTTCGGCCGCTGAACGAAACAACGGTTGGTATAAAGGTTCAGAGTTTGTTTCAGGACCTCACGAGTCCTCACGCCGTCAGACGGGACGTCGTAACAACGTCCCACGATAACAAATATAAACACATCTTGCCAAAAGGAAAGCCTGGACTGTGACATGTGAGAGACACATCAGAGCTGATGAACTTGACGAAGTTCAGTGATTTTTAAACGTTAAACAACGGAAAAGTTAAAACGCATCGTCAGCTGGTAAAAAAACTACTCCTCCAGTTTCCCATGATCCTCTGCTGTCTCGGTTCTGTTTACAGCGCCGTCTGAGCTGTGTTCCAGTTTCACTGTTTCATGCTGTGTCGCATTCTGTGCCATTAAAAAAAGTTCGTAACAAAGATAATCATTTCAAATTGTTTTGTTCGTCAAAAAGTCGCGGCGACTTTTAACGAGTGAAAAGAACGTGAGTATTTCAGGACGTCGTGTCGTCGTCTCACAAAGTGTTGATCAGCTGGTTTTATTAAACGCTTACTGTGGTTTAGTCTGACTTCATGTCACCACGCAAATGTCATCAAAGCGCATTTTGTCAACAGAAGCTGTAAACAGACACCGGTCTCTTTTTTTGTTGTTTTTACAAAAACGCAACAGATGTTTTTAAAGTGCTTCAATTTTTCAAACTCAAATGATTTCCATAGTTTTCATTAAGGTGCGTTTTTCCAGATAGAAAATATTTCATTAACGTTACTGAGGTGCATTTCTGCTGACGGAAATAGTTTCGTAAAAGTTAAAGTTGGTGAAAATATAATTCCATTAAAGTGAATATTCTGGATAAAAACATGATAAATGCATTTTTTCTGAAAAAAAAAACTGCACTGTGTTGTTGTTAAAACGCATTTTTCTTAAATATTTGATAAACATTGTCAAAGTGCGTTTTTCTTACATAAAAGTACATTAATGTAGTTACATTTGTCAAACAATCAGTAAATATTTTAGAGTGCACTTCTGCTGAAAGTAAACTCTCAATGTACGCTCATTTTAATAGAAAATGTTCAAAACCTTCGATAAATGTCGATGCAGTGTTTTTATTTTTCCTTAAACACGTGAACGTTCAGATGAAAACAGGCAAGAAATGTTAAAAGTCAATTTTTCTTAGAAAAATCGCGCAGTAAGTTTGAGTGCACTTTTGCCGACAGGACTGTTGATAAAGCACATTTTTCCTCATTGAAAATGTGTCATAAATGTCTTTGAAAGTGCATTTTCTGACAAAAATACGATGAATGTAATGAATGTACTTTTTCTGACAAAAACAGTAAAACTTTTAGAGTGCACTTTTGCTGACAAAAAACTGTCATAGCGCATTTTTTCCTCACGAAAACACTCAAAAAATAAATGTTAGTTTTTTTTTCAGATAGAAACACTTAGTATAAGTTTTAGAATGCGCTTTTGCTGACAGAAAACTTAGTGTCAATAAAGCACTTTTTTTTCCTCTTTAAAAACATTCAGTACCTTTAATAAATGTCATCAAAGTGCGTTTTCTTCTGCACAAAAACACGTGATAAATGTCACTTAACTTAAGCAGGAAGTACAAAAAAAAGTCACTCGATTAAAGTGAATGGATGAAAAGGTGCGATAAATGTCATTTAAAGTGCTTTTTTTTTGACAAACAATAAATATCTGCAGTTCCTTTGAAAAAAATATTCAGTAAAAATTTTAGAGTGCATTATTACTGATGGATCACCTAGTGCTGTTAATGCGCATTTTTTCTCAACAAAACATTCAATAAATGATGTCAAAGTGCATTTTTCTGACAAAAAAAAATTAGCTGACAGGAAGTACTCAAAGTTAAAGTGCATTTTCCTGGGAAAAAAATCACTTGAGTTAAGTCAATGTTTGGAAGAGAATATGCGATAAATGTAGTTTAAAGTGCTTTTAAAAAATAAATAAATGTCAGCTCCTCTGACAGAAATACTCGGTAAAAGTTTGAGAGCACTTTTGCTGACAGAAAACTTTGTAAAAGCTCATTTTCTGCACTGAAAACATTCAATAAATGACGTCAAAGTGCATTTTTCATAAAAGACAAAAAAAGCGTCTCTCAGTGTTAACAGATGTTGAAATATTTGACCTGTCCACCTCGAGATTTAGATTCGCACTAAAATGTAACAGGTGTGTTTCACTCCTCCACAAAGTTTCGTGAAAGTCACACCTCAAACAAATAAAACAGAAAACGCGTGCTGGTGCAGAAAATGATGCGCCTGTCCAGAGTGTTAAAAGTGAGCTCATTACTGTTCAGTAATTTTTTTTAGCTCGTGTATGTCCTTTAAGAAACGCACCAGAGTGAACGCAGAAAAGTTTTTCTGCGACAGGATTTGTTTGAAGGTCACGTTTGTGTTTTGGGACATTTTGCAGTTTGATGACATTTGCAGAGCGTCAATCGATGTGAGCGCGTTTTTGTGACATGAAGACATAAAACCGAGCTGATCGATGATTAATATTCCATAGTCAATCATTCTGAGGCACAAAATGTCCGTCGGTCTGTCGTTGTCTAAAATAACGAAGCTCGCCAGCGTCTGAAGACGTGACGTGTCTCACCTGCTGCTGCACAAACAGATCATATGAGAACTGTCGTGACTCTCCGGACACCTTCACGTGCAGTTACTGTTGGATGTTGTCATGTGTATGGACTCATGGCCACGCCCCCTCACATAGAGGCCACGCCCCCTCTCCTTCAGGCCGTGACGTTTACAGCTCTTTTTCTTTTTTTATCTTTCTTCCTGGTCGGCTGCTTTCTGTTTAGTCGCCGCACGTCGTCCTCCACACGCCGCCGTGTGATTCACTCTCAGTCAACCATTCCAGTGGTGGGTTAGCCCCACCCACCTCTCTGAGCCGCCGCTGGACAAAATGGCCGCCACAGTGCCGAGTCCAAAGAGTCAGTCTGAGATGTTTTTATACACTTCCTGTGTACATTGTGTGTAGTTGGGGGGTTGTCCAGCAGGGGGCCGACCAGGTGTGAGTCTGAGTGTCTTTATTGATCCTGTGATTATTGAACCGATCAATCAGCTGATCAGTGTTACTACAAAGTTTGTCCAGCAGAGGGCGCTCGCAGCTCGACTCCGTCTGTATCGATCAGCACTTATAAATGATCTAAAAATAAATCATTGATTAAAATCAATACTCGATCAAATAAACACAAATACGTAAATCAGTAAATATAAACAAATAAAACATCGGACGAACTAACGCAGGAAACTTTTCTCTGACTGAACAGGTTCTGATTTTATTTTTCAGGCCGCAGATGATGATGATGATGATGATGAGGAGGAGGAGGAGAGATGAAGGTTAGTTCACTGTTACTGACACATTTAATCCGCTGAACCAAACTCTAAAGATCCGCTCTCTGATTGGTCGCAGGGTCCAATCAGCTCTTCGAGAACCTTCAGATTATCAGAAATATTTTACAGAGGTTTATTTTGTCCGCTGGCGGCGGCGCCGTTCTCGATAAATCGACTGGAAGGTGAAACATTTCATGAAAGACAGAAACCATCACGGCGGTCTGTGACACTAAAACCCGAGCGCTGCTTCCCGCCATCCTGTACATATGTTGTACTTTAATTAGAACATGACATAGTATGAAAGTGAGATTTTGTACAGATGTTCGTGTACAGAACAAAATAAAAGGAAATAAAGTGGAACATGTTTGACAATCACAGTTTCTGTCTCTGACACAAACACGTTCATACACACTGTATATTTATATGTAACACACACACACACACACACACCATCAGATTAATGTACAAGCGAAACATGAAAGAAAAACATGTCAACAAAAGGCTTCAAGGTGGAAGTGATGTCATCCGAAATATTAAAAAGTTCACTTTACTTAAACAGTTCATTGGTACAGAAGACGAGAGTGGCCGAGTTCAGAATGAAGAAGAATTCTCTTTTTTTCCCAAATAATTATCTGGTTTCTAGAAAATTTTCCAATTTATTGTTTTCTTCAACTGACGGTAAAAGTTACTGCACAAATTAAGAGTAAAATTGTTTGACTTGTAAAGAATATTTGGATAAAAACTCTTCGTAAATAAAGAAAAAAGAATATTTGTGGGATTACAAATCAAACCGAGCGGCTTCTCTTCTTCTGTAAACTTCAGATTAAACTTGTTTCCATGTTGTCGGACGGTCTGAAGAATATTTTAAAGGAAGAAAATCTGAACAGAAACAGGTCATGCTAACGTTAGCTAGCAGACGATTCAGTTTTATTAAATCCTCATGTTATCAACGACAAAAAAACATTAAATCGCTACATTTATTTATGAGAAGAAAAAACTGAAGCTACAGTTAAGAACATCACAGATAATGTTAGCTTAGCCAGCTAGCATTAAGTGTTTTTAATGAACAATTAGAGAAAGTTGTGCTGACATTAGCTAGTGAGCTAACTTTGTTGTTTTCTCTCAACATGGTTTAATGTGTTTACTCCCTCAGAAGCTAACACTTAGCTCAGGTTAGCTTACCAACACGGTCAACTATCTGGTCAACACCTCACAAGCTAACGAGCCTAAGTTGGATTAGAGAAATGTTTTAATAAATATTGTTTTATTCTACTTTTCACTGATGTTTTTATTTAGTAATATCACCCAGCCTGCTTATGCTAGCTAACACTAGCAAGCTAATTGATGTTAATGTCAGTTTGCTAACCTCAACTAACTAAATAAAATGATTTAAAATGAGCTTAATAATGTTAGTTAATATTAATTTGCTAATACTAGCAAACTAATGTTTGTTGGCTTGCTAATTTACATAATCTTACTAGCTAACAAGCAATGGTTGGATGGTATTTATGGTTTTAGTTAATATTGTTTTCTACTTTGTACCGGTCTTTTTTTTTATTCAGTATCACCTAACCTACTTAGGTTAGCTAATGTTAGCGAGCTAGCTTGTTGTCTAACTTCAGCTAGCTTATTTAAATGACTTTGGTTTTTTAGTATTAGCTAATGAGAGTAAAATGAAACGGCTCTGAACCATAAAAACACGATTTGGTAGCTCATTAGCATATTAGCTATCAGTAGTTTGCTAATGCTAATTAACCGATGTTTGCTGGCTCTGCTTATTAACATTATCTCACTGGCTAACAAGCAGAGGTCAGACACTAAATCAGGCCCTTTGACTTCAATTTTTATATTTTTATGGATTTATTTTTCAGTATTTATTATTTAACCTCTGCTCGTTATTTCGTGAGATCGTATTAGCTACTGAGCTAACTAATGTCGGTTTTAGGACAAATTATTTAGCTCTCTTGCTAATGTTAGCTTTCACTGCTTAACTTATGTTAACACTGACATTTGTTGGCTTTAATATGTCAGATAAAACAGGTTGAGAATAATATTCATGGTTTTATTTCACAGTGTTTTACTAAAAATGTTTAGAGTCAGTTAGCTAACGTTAACGTCCTCACATTAGCACCTGAGAGTGGATTAAACCATCAGCGTACAGTTTGTTCAGTGAGCAAACATTTGTTAGCACACAGGCTAATGTTAGCATAACTTGTTCCAGTTGTAAATTATGGCACAAATATGAAGACTAGCGCACCAAGCTAAGTTAGCTTCAAGTGTTTATTCTCTGTGATATAATTTTACTTCAGTTCCAGGTTTTTAATCTGTTGATTAAATGTTGTGATTCAGTTTTTCTGTTGTGGACTGTGATGACTTGTTTACAGCCCAGTCCTGAATCCAGGTGAGTCCAGGTGTGGAGGTCTGACGGTCAGCTGGAGGATCAGCTGAACCAGAACTCAGGTGTTCTGTTGAAGCTGATCTGAAGACAGAAACTGAAGCTGAGCGCCTGAAACTGAATGTCAAAGATCTGAATTTAGATCTGAACTCGAGTAGAATTTTCCAGATGAGATTTTAATGACACCAGGTGATCGTGCAGATGTTCTACGTGTCGACTTCATCAGTCTGATTCTGATATTTATTATTCGGAGATTTCTTTGACGTCACTAAAACAGAAATGTTTCAACAGTCCAGTTTCTTTAGTGGTTCATTCAGCACGAGGATCATGGGAAAGTTGTTGGTTGACACAGGAACACCGACTCAGTGAGTCGACACTCACCTGTCGCAGGTGAAACTATGACGGAAAAATAATAAATCTTTTATTAAACAGCCAAAAAGTTCAAATCAAATATTTATTGAGACTAAAAAACACAGACAGACGTTTCAGTTTCAGTTTCAGCAGCTTCACTTTAAATCTTCTGACAAAAAAAACACAAAGTGATGTTTTGATTCAACACTGAACATTTACAGTCATCCTGCTCTTTCCCAGCCCTCCAACAGGGTCCCTGAAGTGGTCCTGGTGCCTTCAATGTCCATGGATAGTGAAGCTGTGGTGGTGCATTCAGGGCCAGGTGAAGTTGTTGACATGGTCGTGTTGTGTTCAGGGTCCACTGATGTCGTTAAAGCTGCAGTGCTGCATTCAGGGTCAGTAGGGATTGTTGGGGTGGCTGTGGTGCATTCAGGACCCATTGCTGTCATCATGGTTAAGTAGTAGTTATCAATGTGGTGGCGGTGGTGCATTTGGGATCAGTAGAGGTTGTTGACGTGGTCATGATGCCTTCAGGCTCTGTCACTGTTGTCATGGTGCATTCAGGGTCAGTAGAAGTTATTGCAGCTGCCGCGGTGCATTCATGGTCCATTGTCATGGTGTTTTCAGGTGTGTTGAAGTTGTCAGAGCTCTAGTGGTGTGTTCAGGGACACTAGACGTTCTTGCCATGGCCATGATGCCTTCAGGGTCCATCAATGTTGTTGTTGTGTTGTGTTCAGGGGCAGTACAGGTTGTTGCAGCTGCAGTGGTACGTTCATGGTCTGTTGTTGTCATGGTGCATTAAGGGTAAGCAGAAGTTCTTAGAGCCGCAGTGCTGTGTTCAGGGACAGCAGAGGTTGTTGGTGTAGTTGTGGTGCGTTCAGGGTCCATTGATGTTGCCCCTGCGTGGCAGGCGCAGGGCGGCGGCACTCTGTCGGCTCTGCAGCGTATTCTGGACCAGGTCCTTCCACTGGTCGTCTGAGATCTCTCTGGCCCAGGATGGCACACCAAGAGACGGCAACGCCACGGCTGCCATCGTCCTCTTCACCAGCTCCACGTGGTCTGCAGGGACAAAGGAAGTGATGTCACAGGACAGGATGCACACCTGTTTCATTTTTATACACTGTAAAAGTTTCAATAAAGATTATTACTGTTTCCTGTTTGTTGGAGAAAAATCTGCGGTGGTCAGACACTAAAACAAAATTTATTTCAGAAAGTAATTTTAATGTTAAAAACTGAATTTACAGTTGAATGAAGATATTTTGTTTTTGTGTGATTTTGCAACATAAATGAACGACGTGTTCAACGAGTTAAACTTCTTAACTTATGTAAATATGAACTGAAAATAAATCAGTCACAATAAAGAATTAGAAAAGTGAACTGTTGTGATGAAAAATATTTTAATGAGGAATAAATAACATAAAAACCAGGACGTTTTTTTAAGGTAATATTTCTGACGACATGCTATACTATGACTTTTTTTCATGATTTTCGACCGACATGCTATACTATGACGTTTTTTCATGATTTTGGACGACATGCTATACTATGACGTTTTTTCACGATTTCTGACGACATGCTATACTATGACGTTTTTTCATGATTTTAGATGACATGCTATACTATGACGTTTTTTCATGATTTCTTACGACATGCTATACTATGACGTTTTTTCATGATTTTAGATGACATGCTATACTATGACGTTTTTTTCACGATTTCGGACGACATGTTATACTATGACGTTTTTTCATGATTTTGGACGACATGCTATACTATGACGTTTTTTCACGATTTCTGACGACATGCTATACTATGACGTTTTTTCATGATTTCTTACGACATGCTATACTATGACGTTTTTTTTCACGATTTCGGACGACATGCTATACTATGGCGTTTTTTCATAATTTTTGACGACATGCTATACTATGACGTTTTTTCATAATTTTGGACGACATGTTATACGATGACGTTTTTTCATAATTTTGGACGACATGCTATACTATGACGTTTTTTCATAATTTTGGACGACATGCTATACTATGGCGTTTTTTCACGATTTCTGACGACATGCTATACTATGACGTTTTTTCATGATTTTAGATGACATGCTATACTATGACGTTTTTTCATGATTTCTTACGACATGCTATACTATGACGTTTTTTCATGATTTTAGATGACATGCTATACTATGACGTTTTTTCATGATTTCTTACGACATGCTATACTATGACGTTTTTTCATGATTTTAGATGACATGCTATACTATGACGTTTTTTCATGATTTCTTACGACATGCTATACTATGACGTTTTTTTCACGATTTCGGACGACATGTTATACTATGACGTTTTTTCATAATTTTTGACGACATGCTATACTATGACGTTTTTTTCACGATTTCGGACGACATGTTATACTATGACGTTTTTTCATGATTTTGGACGACATGCTATACTATGACGTTTTTTCACGATTTCTGACGACATGCTATACTATGACGTTTTTTCATGATTTCTTACGACATGCTATACTATGACGTTTTTTTCACGATTTCGGACGACATGCTATACTATGGCGTTTTTTCATAATTTTTGACGACATGCTATACTATGACGTTTTTTCATAATTTTGGACGACATGTTATACGATGACGTTTTTTCATAATTTTGGACGACATGCTATACTATGGCGTTTTTTCATGATTTCTTACGACATGCTATACTATGACGTTTTTTCATGATTTTAGATGACATGCTATACTATGACGTTTTTTTCACGATTTCGGACGACATGCTATACTATGGCGTTTTTTCATAATTTTTGACGACATGCTATACTATGACGTTTTTTCATAATTTTGGACGACATGTTATACGATGACGTTTTTTCATAATTTTGGACGACATGCTATACTATGGCGTTTTTTCATAATTTTGGACGACATGCTATACTATGACGTTTTTTCATAATTTTGGACGACATGCTATACTATGACGTTTTTTCATAATTTTGGACGACATGCTATACTATGACGTTTTTTCATAATTTTGGACGACATGTTATACTATGATGTTTTTTCAGAATTTTGGACGACATGCTATACTATGATGTTTTTTCATGATTTTGGACGACACGCTATACTATGACGTTTTTTCATGATTTTGGACGACACGCTATACTATTACGTTTTTTCATAATTTTTGACGACATGCTATACTATGACGTTTTTTCATGATTTCGGACGACATGCTATACTATGACGTTTTTTCATGATTTTGGACGACATGCTATACTATGACGTTTTTTCATAATTTTGGACGACACGCTATACTATGACGTTTTTTCATGATTTTGGACGACATGCTATACTATGACGATTTTTCATGATTTCTTACGACATGCTATACTATGACGTTTTTTCATGATTTTTGACGACACGCTATACTATTACGTTTCTTTCACGATTTTGGACGACATGCTATACTATGACGTTTTTTTCACGATTTTGGACGACATGCTATACTATGACGTTTTTTCATAATTTTTGACGACATGCTATACTATGACGTTTTTTCATGATTTTGGACGACACGCTATACTATTACGTTTTTTTCGGACGACATGCTATACTATGACGTTTTTTTCACGATTTTAGATGACATGCTATACTATGACGTTTTTTCATGATTTTGGACGACACGCTATACTATGATGTTTTTTTCATGATTTCAGACGACATGCTATACTATGACGTTTTTTCAAGATTTCTGATGACATGCTATACTATGATGTTTTTTCATGATTTTAGATGACATGCTATACTATGACGTTTTTTCACGATTTCTGACGACATGCTATACTATGACGTTTTTTCATGATTTTGGATGACATGCTATACTATGAGGTTTTTTCATGATTTTAGATGACATGCTATACTATGAGGTTTTTTCATGATTTCTTACGACATGCTATACTATGACGTTTTTTCATGATTTTAGATGACATGCTATACTATGACGTTTTTTTCACGATTTCGGACGACATGTTATACTATGGCGTTTTTTCATAATTTTTGACGACATGTTATACTATGACGTTTTTTCATAATTTTGGACGACATGTTATACTATGACGTTTTTTCATAATTTTGGACGACATGTTATACTATGACGTTTTTTCATAATTTTGGACGACATGCTATACTATGACTTTTTTTCATAATTTTGGACGACATGCTATACTATGACGTTTTTTCATAATTTTGGACGACATGTTATACTATGACGTTTTTTCAGAATTTTGGACGACATGCTATACTATGATGTTTTTTCATGATTTTGGACGACACGCTATACTATGACGTTTTTTCATGATTTTGGACGACATGCTATACTATGACGTTTTTTCACGATTTCTGACGACATGCTATACTATGACGTTTTTTCATGATTTTAGATGACATGCTATACTATGACGTTTTTTCATGATTTTAGATGACATGCTATACTATGACGTTTTTTCATGATTTTAGATGACATGTTATACTATGACGTTTTTTCATAATTTTGGACGACATGTTATACTATGACGTTTTTTCATAATTTTGGACGACATGCTATACTATGACGTTTTTTCATGATTTTGGACGACACGCTATACTATTACGTTTTTTCATAATTTTTGACGACATGCTATACTATGACGTTTTTTCATGATTTCGGACGACATGCTATACTATGACGTTTTTTCATGATTTTGGACGACATGCTATACTATGACGTTTTTTCATAATTTTGGACGACACGCTATACTATGACGTTTTTTCATGATTTTGGACGACATGCTATACTATGACGTTTTTTCATGATTTCTTACGACATGCTATACTATGACGTTTTTTCATGATTTTTGACGACACGCTATACTATTACGTTTCTTTCACGATTTCGGACGACATGCTATACTATGACGTTTTTTTCACGATTTTGGACGACATGCTATACTATGACGTTTTTTCATAATTTTTGACGACATGCTATACTATGACGTTTTTTCATGATTTCGGACGACATGCTATACTATGACGTTTTTTCATGATTTTGGACGACACGCTATACTATTACGTTTTTTTCGGACGACATGCTATACTATGACGTTTTTTTCACGATTTCGGACGACATGCTATACTATGACGTTTTTTTCACGATTTCGGACGACATGCTATACTATGACGTTTTTTCAAGATTTCTGATGACATGCTATACTATGATGTTTTTTTCATGATTTTAGATGACATGCTATACTATGACGTTTTTTCATGATTTTGGACGACACGCTATACTATGATGTTTTTTTCATGATTTCAGACGACATGCTATACTATGACGTTTTTTCAAGATTTCTGATGACATGCTATACTATGATGTTTTTTCATGATTTTAGATGACATGCTATACTATGACGTTTTTTCATGATTTTGGACCACATGCTATACTATGACGTTTTTTCACGATTTCTGACGACATGCTATACTATGACGTTTTTTCATGATTTTGGATGACATGCTATACTATGACGTTTTTTCATGATTTTAGATGACATGCTATACTATGACGTTTTTTCATGATTTCTTACGACATGCTATACTATGACGTTTTTTCATGATTTTAGATGACATGCTATACTATGACGTTTTTTCATGATTTTAGATGACATGCTATACTATGACGTTTTTTTCACGATTTCGGACGACATGTTATACTATGGCGTTTTTTCATAATTTTTGACGACATGTTATACTATGACGTTTTTTCATAATTTTGGACGACATGTTATACTATGACGTTTTTTCATAATTTTGGACGACATGTTATACTATGACGTTTTTTCATAATTTTGGACGACATGCTATACTATGACGTTTTTTCATAATTTTGGACGACATGCTATACTATGACGTTTTTTCATAATTTTTGACGACATGCTATACTATGACGTTTTTTCATAATTTTGGACGACACGCTATACTATTACGTTTTTTCATAATTTTTGACGACATGCTATACTATGACGTTTTTTCATGATTTCGGACGACATGCTATACTATGACGTTTTTTCATGATTTTGGACGACATGCTATACTATGACGTTTTTTCATAATTTTGGACGACACGCTATACTATGACGTTTTTTCATGATTTTGGACGACATGCTATACTATGACGTTTTTTCATGATTTCTTACGACATGCTATACTATGACGTTTTTTCATGATTTTTGACGACACGCTATACTATTACGTTTCTTTCACGATTTCGGACGACATGCTATACTATGATGTTTTTTTCATGATTTTGGACGACATGCTATACTATGACTTTTTTTTCATGATTTCGGACGACATGCTATACTATGACGTTTTTTCATAATTTTGGACGACATGTTATACTATGGCGTTTTTTCATGATTTTTGACGACATGCTATACTATGACGTTTTTTTCACGATTTCGGCCGACATGCTATACTATGACGTTTTTTTCACGATTTCGGACGCCATGCTATACTATGACGTTTTTTCATAATTTTTGACGACATGCTATACTATGACGTTTTTTCATAATTTTTGACGACATGTTATACTATGACGTTTTTTCATGATTTTTGACAACACGCTATACTATTACGTTTTTTTCACGATTTCGGACGACATGCTATACTATGACGTTTTTTTCACGATTTCGGACGACATGCTATACCATGACGTTTTTTCATGATTTTAGACGACATGCTATACTATGACGTTTTTTCATAATTTTTGACGACATGCTATACTATGACGTTTTTTCATGATTTTTGACAACACGCTATACTATTACGTTTTTTTCACGATTTCGGACGACATGCTATACTATGACGTTTTTTTCACGATTTCGGACGACATGCTATACCATGACGTTTTTTCATGATTTTAGACGACATGCTATACTATGACGTTTTTTCATGATTTTGGACGACATGCTATACTATGATGTTTTTTCAAGATTTCTGATGACATGCTATACTATGATGTTTTTTTCATGATTTCAGACGACATGCTATACTATGATGTTTTTTCATGATTTTGGACGACACGCTATACTATGATGTTTTTTCATGATTTTGGACGACACGCTATACTATGATGTTTTTTTCATGATTTTGAACGACATGCTATATACTATGACGTTTTTTCAAGATTTCTGATGACATGCTATACTATGATGTTTTTTTCATGATTTTAGACGACATGCTATACTATGACTTTTTTTTCATGATTTCGGACGACATGCTATACTATGACGTTTTTTCATGATTTCGGACGACATGCTATACTATGACGTTTTTTCATGATTTCAGACGACATGCTATACTATAACGTTTTTTCATGATTTTTGACAACACGCTATACTATTACGTTTTTTTCACGATTTCGGACGACATGCTATACTATGACGTTTTTTTCACGATTTCGGACGACATGCTATACTATGACGTTTTTTCATAATTTTTGATGACATGCTATACTATGACGTTTTTTCATGATTTTGGACGACACGCTATACTATTACGTTTTTTTCACGATTTCGGACGACATGCTATACTATGACGTTTTTTCATGATTTTGGACGACACGCTATACTATTACGTTTTTTTCACGATTTCGGACGACATGCTATACTATGACGTTTTTTTCACGATTTCGGACGACATGCTATACTATGACGTTTTTTCAAGATTTCTGATGACATGCTATACTATGACTTTTTTTTCATGATTTTGGACCACATGCTATACTATGACGTTTTTTCATGAATTCGGACGACATGCTATACCATGACGTTTTTTCATGATTTTAGATGACATGCTATACTATGACGTTTTTTCATGATTTTGGACGACATGCTATACTATGACGTTTTTTCATGATTTCGGACGACATGCTATACCATGACGTTTTTTCATGATTTTGGACGACACGCTATACTATTACGTTTTTTTCACGATTTCGGACGACATGCTATACTATGACGTTTTTTCACGATTTCGGACGACATGCTATACTATGACGTTTTTTCATGATTTCGGACGACATGCTATACTATGACGTTTTTTCATGATTTCGGACGACATGCTATACTATGACGTTTTTTCATAATTTTTGACGACATGCTATACTATGACGTTTTTTCATGATTTTGGACGACACGCTATACTATTACGTTTTTTTCACAATTTCGGACGACATGCTATACTATGACATTTTTTTCACGATTTCGGACGACATGCTATACTATGACGTTTTTTCATAATTTTTGACGACATGCTATACTATGACGTTTTTTTCACGATTTCGGACGACATGCTATACTATTACGTTTTTTCATAATTTTTGACGACACGCTATACCATTACGTTTTTTTCACGATTTCGGACGACATGCTATACTATGACGTTTTTTTCACGATTTCGGACGACATGCTATACTATTACGTTTTTTCATAATTTTTGACGACACGCTATACCATTACGTTTTTTTCACGATTTCGGACGACATGCTATACTATGACGTTTTTTTCACGATTTCGGAGGACATGCTATACCATGACGTTTTTTCATGATTTTAGACGACATGCTATACCATGACGTTTTTTCATGATTTTGGACGACATGCTATACTATGACGTTTTTTCAAGATTTCTGATAACATGCTATACTATGACTTTTTTTTCATGATTTTGGACCACATGCTATACTATGACGTTTTTTCATGATTTTAGATGACATGCTATACTATGACGTTTTTTCATGATTTTGGACGACATGCTATACCATGACGTTTTTTCATGATTTTAGATGACATGCTATACTATGACGTTTTTTCACGATTTTGGACGACATGCTATACTATGACGTTTTTTCATGATTTCGGACGACATGCTATACCATGACGTTTTTTCATGATTTTGGACGACACGCTATACTATTACATTTTTTTCACGATTTCGGACGACATGCTATACTGTGACGTTTTTTCACGATTTCGGACGACATGCTATACTATGACGTTTTTTCATAATTTTTGACGACACGCTATACTATTACGTTTTTTCATAATTTTTGACGACATGCTATACTATGACGTTTTTTCATAATTTTGGACGACATGCTATACTATGACGTTTTTTCATGATTTCGGACGACATGCTATACTATGATGTTTTTTCATGATTTTAGATGACATGCTATACTATGACGTTTTTTTCACGATTTCGGACGACATGCTATACCATGACGTTTTTTCACGATTTCGGACGACATGCTATACTATGACGTTTTTTTCACGATTTCGGACGACATGCTATACTATGACGTTTTTTCACGATTTCGGACGACATGCTATACTATGACGTTTTTTTCACGATTTCGGACGACATGCTATACTATGACGTTTTTTCATGATTTTTGACGACATGCTATACTATGACGTTTTTTCACGATTTCGGACGACATGCTATACTATGACGTTTTTTCATGATTTTAGACGACACGCTATACTATGACATTTTTTTCACGATTTCGGACGACATGCTATACTATGACTTTTTTTCACGATTTTGGACGACATGCTATACTATGACTTTTTTTCACGATTTCGGACGACATGCTATACTATGACGTTTTTTCATGATTTCTTACGACATGCTATACTATGACGTTTTTTCATGATTTTGGACGACATGCTATACTATGACTTTTTTTCACGATTTTGGACGACATGCTATACCATGACGTTTTTTCATGATTTCTTACGACATGCTATACTATGACGTTTTTTCACGATTTTGGACGACATGCTATACTATGACTTTTTTTCACGATTTCGGACGACATGCTATACTATGACGTTTTTTCATGATTTCTTACGACATGCTATACTATGACTTTTTTTCACGATTTTGGACGACATGCTATACTATGACTTTTTTTCACGATTTTGGACGACATGCTATACCATGACGTTTTTTCATGATTTTAGATGACATGCTATACTATGACGTTTTTTCATGATTTTGGACGACACGCTATACTATGACGTTTTTTCAAGATTTCTGATGACATGCTATACTATGACGTTTTTTCATGATTTCTTACGACATGCTATACCATGACGTTTTTTCATGATTTTGGACGACATGCTATACTATGACGTTTTTTCAAGATTTTGGACGACATGCTATACTATGACGTTTTTTCAAGATTTTGGACGACATGCTATACTATGACGTTTTTTCAAGATTTCTGATGACATGCTATACTATGACGTTTTTTCATGATTTCTTACGACATGCTATACCATGACGTTTTTTCATGATTTTAGATGACACGCTATACTATGACGTTTTTTCATGATTTTGGACGACACGCTATACTATGATGTTTTTTTCATGATTTTGGACGACATGCTATACTATGACGTTTTTTGAAGATTTCTGATGACATGCTATACTGCGACGTGTTTTTCATGATCTTGGACGACACGCTGTACTATGATGTTTTTTATCTGATTAACGGACTAACTCTGAACCGGGTGGACTATTTACCAAACATATTTCATAAACTCTTCATATGTTTTGATGTGTAACGTACAGACAGCTGTCTGATACATGGAGAGCAGGAGAAGTCCAGTAAAGTACAGTACCACAGACTTGTACGACATTAATGAGGTCTGACCTGCGTCCATGGGGATAGAGGCTCGGCTTCTCAGGGCCGCCGCCCCCTCAGGGTCCTCCTCCTCATCACTGTCTGCAGGCGGAGCATCAGGGAGGTGGAGACCCATCACCTGCAGGTGGAATAAGTATTGTGATAACATTGCATGGCAACCTGAGTATTGTGATAACATCATACAGTGACCTCAGTATCTTTATAACATCGTACAGTGACCTGATTATCATGATAACATCGTACAGTGACCTGAGTATGGTGATAACAGAGTACAGTGACCTGAGTATGGTGATAACATCGTACAGTGACCTGAGTATGGTGATAACATCGTACAGTGACCTGAGTATGGTGATAACATCGTACAGTGACCTGAGTATGGTGATAACAGCGTACAGTGACCTGAGTATGGTGATAACATCGTACAGTGACCTGAGTATCGTGGTAACAGAGTACAGTGACCTGAGTATCGTGATAACAGAGTACAGTGACCTGAGTATGGTGATAACAGAGTACAGTGACCTGAGTATGGTGATAACAGCGTACAGTGATCTGAGTATCGTGATAACAGCGTACAGTGACCTGAGTATGGTGATAACAGCGTACAGTGACCTGAGTATCGTGATAACATCGTACAGTGACCTGAGTATCGTGATAACATCGTACAGTGACCTGAGTATCGTGATAACATCGTACAGTGACCTGAGTATCGTGATAACAGCGTACAGTGACCTGAGTATCGTGATAACATCGTACAGTGACCTGAGTATGGTGATAACATTGTACAGGGACCTGAGTATCGTGGTAACAGAGTACAGTGACCTGAGTATGGTGATAACAGAGTACAGTGACCTGAGTATAGTGATAACATCGTACAGTGACCTGAGTATGGTGATAACAGAGTACAGGGACCTGAGTATCGTGATAACATCGTACAGTGACCTGAGTATAGTGATAACAGCGTACAGTGACCTGAGTGTGGTGATAACAGCGTACAGTGACCTGAGTATCGTGATAACATCGTACAGTGACCTGAGTATCGTGATAACATCGTACAGTGACCTGAGTATCGTGATAACAGCGTACAGTGACCTGAGTGTGGTGATAACATCGTACAGTGACCTGAGTATCGTGATAACATCGTACAGTGACCTGAGTATCGTGATAACATCGTACAGTGACCTGAGTATCGTGATAACATCGTACAGTGACCTGAGTATGGTGATAACATCGTACAGTGACCTGAGTATCGTGGTAACAGAGTACAGTGACCTGAGTATCGTGGTAACAGAGTACAGTGACCTGAGTATTGTTACAAGTGTTCCTCTCAATCGTACGAGGTCACATGACTCATTCTGCTCAGGTGTGAGGCAGTGAGTCAGCTGTTGTCGAGCAGAACTCACCTCTATCCTGTGCTGCACCTGCTGCAGCTGCTCGCTGTGCGAGGGGGCGTCCCCCGTCTCCTCCCCCTCCTCCCCCACCTGCTCGGTGCTGTTCATGCTGTCGGGCTCTTGGTTCAGAGGCTGGTAATAATATCCTCCGCTGTTCACCTCCTCCTCCTCCTCTTCCTCCTCCTCTCCGTCCAGCTCCATCTCTCCCCCCTCCTCCTCCCCCGCCTCCTCCTCACCCCCTCCCTCCCCCCCGCTCCACACCGGCAGCAGAGCTCCGTCCGCCGGACGCTCATCCTCCCCCAGCTCGTCCTCAGAGTTTGGTAAGACTCTCTCCGGTCCCATCGCTGAGCTCCACACTTCCATCCACAGGGACAGCTGCACTGAGGGGGAGACAGAGGGGAAGACAGGAGGAGACAGGAGAAGACAGAGGGGAAGATAGGAGGAGACAGGAGGAGACAGAGGGGAAGATAGGAGGAGACAGGGGGAGACAGAGGGGAAGATAGGAGGAGACAGGGGGAGACAGAGGGGAAGATAGGAGGAGACAGGAGGAGACAGAGGGGGAGATAGGAGGAGACAGGGGGAGACAGAGGGGAAGATAGGAGGAGACAGGAGGAGACAGAGGGGGAGATAGGAGGAGACAGGAGGAGACAGAGGGGAAGATAGGAGGAGACAGGAGGAGACAGAGGGGGAGATAGGAGGAGACAGGAGGAGACAGAGGGGAAGATAGGAGGAGACAGGGGGAGACAGAGGGGAAGATAGGAGGAGACAGGAGGAGACAGAGGGGAAGATAGGAGGAGACAGGGGGAGACAGAGGGGAAGATAGGAGGAGACAGGGGGAGACAGAGGGGAAGATAGGAGGAGACAGAGGGGGAGACAGAGGGGAAGATAGGAGGAGACAGGAGGAGACAGAGGGGAAGATAGGAGGAGACAGGAGGAGACAGACATGGATGTGTTATTAGATCTGGATACTGGACTATAAGATGGCTCCTGCTCAGTTCACTCTGACATGTGGGAGCACCCGGAGCAAACCCACACTGACACGGGAGAACATGTGGGAGCACCTGGACCAAAGCCATGCTGACACGGGGAGAACATGTCGATGAGAAATGAGCGCCTGGTGCACACTCCTAAACAGTTTCTAGTTTCCAGGTTTACTTCCTGTTCATGTGCAGTCATGTTTCTCCTGCTCAGCTCGAACGCCTCGTCTCCACCCAGCAGGTCATAGTGTCTGTGTCCACCAGGGGTCGCACCACTTCAGATATTTGGAAGTTGACAGTTATTTGATGAAAGTCGAGTCGACCTTGACTAACCGCTGATGACGTGATGAGTCAAACCACAGGAGAAAGGACAGCTTGGCAACAAGTCACAGTCTGTATCATCAACACTTGATGCTTACGCCAACAGACGGCTCACACACGTTATTTACAGGGAACAGAAAGAAGCGGATCAAAAACAGGTTGCACTTCAGCATATGCAACAATAACTTATCTGCGCTACAACTCCCATTGAAATGTCGGGAAAAACACTTGAGGAAAACAAAACTCAGGTGAGATCTAACCTGTACGCCTGCTCACTGTCAGAGTCCTGCTCACTGTCAGAGTCCTGCTCCCTGTCAGAGTCCTGCTCCCTGTCAGAGTCCTGCTCACTGTCAGAGTCCTGCTCACTGTCAGAGCCCTGCTCCCTGTCAGAGCCCTGCTCCCTGTCAGAGCCCTGCTCCCTGTCAGAGCCCTGCTCCCTGTCAGAGCCCTGCTCACTGTCAGAGCCCTGCTCCCTGTCAGAGTCCTGCTCCCTGTCAGAGCCCTGCTCACTGTCAGAGTCCTGCTCCCTGTCAGAGCCCTGCTCACTGTCAGAGCCCTGCTCCCTGTCAGAGCCCTGCTCCCTGTCAGAGTCCTGCTCCCTGTCAGAGTCCTGCTCCCTGTCAGAGCCCTGCTCACTGTCAGAGCCCTGCTCACTGTCAGAGTCCTGCTCACTGTCAGAGCCCTGCTCACTGTCAGAACCCTGCTCACTGTCAGAGCCCTGCTCACTGTCAGAGCCCTGCTCACTGTCAGAGCCCTGCTCCCTCAGTTCTTTTTCAGATTGTTCCTCACCAGCTAGCAGATGCTGACATTTTAATACAATTTTATTTAAATTTATTGGACATATTATTAACATATTATTATTATTATTATTAATAATAATAATTATATTTTAAAAATTTGCACATTTCATCTTTTTTTGACATTTAACTAATGTATTTCAGACATTTTATTAACATTTTGCCAGACATTTTATTGATAATTATTGGATATTTTATTATCTTTATTTGTCATTTTATAAAAAATGTGCAAAAAAAGGTGCACATTTTACCTTTTTTTTACATTTATTAATATTTTTCAGACATTTTATAAACTTTTTTTTTAAATGCACATTTTATCATCATTTTTTGACATTCAACAATTTTTTTCGGAAATTTTATTAACATTATTAACATTTTATTAGATATTTTAGCAACTTTTTTCCCGACATTTTAATTTTTAATTAATATTTATTGGACATATTATTAACATTGTTTTTTATTTAAAAAATGTTTGCACATATTATCAATATTTTTTTTTTACATTTAACTAATATTTTTCGGACATTTTAAACACTTCCTTTGACATTTTAGAATTTTTTTTTTTTGCACATGACCACAATATGAAAACCATCAACAACCCTCATGTTATTATTCTGATACAAGCAGGAGACTGAGAGGTGCTTTCACATTCATTCATTCATTCATGCAGTTAGTTAGTTAGTTAACATTCTGTTGAATAATTTATTTTGAAGTTGTTTCCAGTAACTCATGACAGTCTGTAAACACTGGACGCTGCGCCGCCATGGCTATATCACGTTTAACATCCCACAGTGAGTTCCCCTGAGCGACCACAGGTGGAAACAGTCTGAACCAGTTTAAAGTTCAGCTGTGGAGACATTTTGGCTTCTATAAGGCTGAAGGGAAACCAGTTAAGCTAACCAGTAAAGTACTGGTCTGTCTCTGATGTCATAGCGGCCATTGTAAACGACCTGAGTCCTGAGTGTGAAACTGGTCACTGGTCCACGACCTGAAAATGTGTCGGACACACTTTTAATATCTGTGTGTGTGTGTGTGTGTGTGTGTGTGTGTGTGTGTGTGTGTGTGTCCTCTCGTTAACGTCACAGATATTTGGACAGGTATGTGCAGGTTCATCACACTGACATGACGTAGAGTTCATCACCTGTCACGTCATTTACCTCTGTTTATCTTTGTTTATCTGTTTGTTTATCTTTGTTTACCTCTCCACACTCAGGGGCAGTGACAACGTGAACGTGCGTAAACACTGCCTGATGTTATTGTTGAAATGAACCTGTCAGATGAGGTGAATGTGTGACGTCACAGACTGAGGAGCTGGATGATGTTCTGTAATCAGGAACTTTGAGCTAACACATGCTAACACATGCTAACACACGCTGACAACAGAACCACGGTGTGTTCTGTCACCGCACGGAGCTGCGGCTGATGACGTCACGCAGGCCGCAGGTGGTCGGCTCTGTTCCGGCTCAGCTCACCTGGCAGCAGGTGACAAGATGATGCTGAAAAACACTTGGAGCGGCTGAAAAGCTAACGGAGCTAACACCTAACGGTCCGGTTATTAAACTCTCTCGTTCTGCTTCCTGTTCTGATTTTATTTCACCGGAAGTAGAATTATTAACCCTCCACAGGTGAGCCGTTGAGTTTCTTACCTGTCTGTCCGTCCGTCGGCCTGCGCACCTGTCTGTCTGTCTGTCTGTCTGCGCCCCCTTAGCCGCTGCTAGCCTGCTAGCTGCAGCTGCTGTCTGATCGGGACACTTCCCTGTACGTCACCACGCCGCAACACAAAGCGGACGCACTGCAGCGAAGTTCGTTTCAAGCTGACTGTTGGACAGACGCTCAGTTCTGATGACGGAGTCAATATTGATCCTGAAACTGACTTCACCTACATTTTATTTTAAATAAAAATCTCTAGCAACAACATGAAACTCACAAGAACAGCGTTAATAAAATTACGATAACAATGAATTAAAAAAACAAATACATGGAAGAATAAATGAATAAATACATAAACTGTAGAAAAGTTTAATTTATTTCATCACTTTTATTTTTTATTTCATTTTGTCTGTTTTAATTGTCGTATAAAATTTGGTGTTTGCTTTTAATTATTTTTTTTCTCGGATATTTTATCGTTTTTTGTGATTTTTTTATTATTGTTATTATTATCATTATTCTTTCACGATGACACCAGCACTGTCAGAAATGTGCTGCACAACTATGTTAAACTTTTATTTTATCCACATGTAGCCTATACATTTACATTTATGTATGTGTTTCAAAGTATATTTGTTTATGAACAAACACAGAGCCCCAGCAGTGTTATAGTTATATGTTTCAGAGATGTGTGTTGAACACAAATTAAAAATACAAAACGCAGCTAATAAAACAATAAAAAGATGTTGTGACCACACGTCTGATATTAATATACATATTTATAATGTAGAGCTGTTGATCGTGAACAGACACAGACGATCAGATAAAGTTTGATCTGTAAACATGAACATCAATGCTGGTGTTTGTTCTCACTCACCACCAGGTGGCGCTGTTGATCTCATCAGATCTCACAGCTGCATCTCTGAGCTTTAACACACAAAATAAAATCAAACGACTTTAAACTGATTAAAATGAATTCCTGAAGTAAATTCACAAAAGTTGATTTTATCACAAATATGACGGAAAAGCGTTGAGATCGAATCACCAGAGAGAGCTGCTCTGACAGGACTGTAAAACATGAGGAAATCATTTCTGTCAGTTTGATCTCCAACACAGAGACACTGTTTTCAATCCGTCACCATCAGCAGAGACCAAAAGAAACAAAAATGAGTTATTCTTGATATTAAATTCTAATTTTTAATAAAATATAGAAATAATATTTTTACAAAATCAGAAATCAGGCGGAACAAACAACACGAAGCGGTTAAACTTCTTTGACAGATAAATGTGTGAAATAAAATGATGATCAACAGAATACAAACACGGGTATAAAGCACCTATCATGTGCTCTTATTTTAAAAACCAGGACCGGAAGCTGTGTCAGGTGATTGGGTCAGGTTTGTTTGTTTGTTTGTTTGTTTGTTTTATCAGGAGAGGCACGAGCTGATGGATGAGCAGCGGCAGACGAAGTCTGATCAGTCATCAATAACAGGTCTTATTAATGATCGTCTCTCTGCGAGCGTGACGACACAGGCCGAGGAGGATTAAAGATGACGTCACAGCCGTAAAGATCGTCTGTTGCAGGGAGGTGTCACTCTGCATATGGAATGCTTTCCCAGCATACTTGTTCAATACTGTAGGTGGTACAGACTTTTTACTAAAATGTAACTTTTCAATTGAAAAAATCCCAATCAAATCGGCCAATTTTCATAGACAAGCCCTTTTGACCTGGACATTAGTATATAACCATAACTTCAGCCCTCATAAATACTTTATCTGGAATAATAAAGATATTACATACAAAAATAAATCACTGTTTTATCGCTCATGGTATGACAATGGAATATTACTAGTTGGGCAATTAATAAACAAAGATGGCATATTACTATCATACTTAGAATATCTCCAAAAATTTCAATTACCAGTTTCTCCTAAAGAATATGCCATTGTCATGGATGCAATTCCCGGTGGTGCAATTCAGTTCTTTAGACATTTTAATCCTGTGGGAAGAAACTTCCTTGCAGACGGGCAAATTTTTATAGGAGATGTTGACATTAAAAAGAAACCATGCAGCAACCGACATATTAGGAATGCTTTGACTTGTGTTACACTTTCTGCTGCTAAGTTCTTTTGGTGTTCTATTATGAGCGATAAACAGTGGAAAAAAGCTTGCTGTGTTCTCAATAAATATTGCATCACTAACAAAGTAAAAGAGGTATCATTCAAGATTTTACACAGAATCTATCCTGTGAAAGAAGTAATGGAAAGATTTAAACTTAATTTGGACTACTCTTGTGTATTCTGCAATTCAGAAAAAGAAACTATAATTCACCTGTTTTTTCATTGTGAACACACAAAGTTATTTTGGAGGAATATTACTGACTTCATTAATCAGAAAATGTGTACTAATGTTCAGTTCGATCTATCCTGCATTATGTTATATTTTGTATCCAAGGATGTGTCTAATAATGCATGTTATATAATTCAACTGCTTATAATTCTTGGTAAATTTCACATACATAAGTCTAAATGGGCCTCATCAAAACCCTGCTTTCATCGTTTCATTGCTGAACTCAAACAATACTGGACCTCCATTGAATTTGTGAAGACCAACAAAGCAACAAGGACTCTTCAGACTTTGAAAGAAATGAACTTTGTTTGAAAGAGAGAACACTTTAACTATCTGAACCCCTGGATTGTTCAATGTTCAATGTTCAGGTTTTTTCTACACCTCTTGATTGTAAATAAAACTTAATAAAAAAAAAAAAAAAAAAAAAAAAAAAGAGAGGTGTCACTCTGATCAGGAGGAGTCTGTTTTCACCCTTTAAACTTTATTAACGAAGATATTTCTTTATTTAAAAAACACAGAATGAGATCATTCATTTTAATTTGTTTATCACATCCTGTTTACGACCTGACAGTCTGGTAAAAAAAAATATACAAAGATAAAAAATGAAATGAAAAGAAAAAATTCAAAAATCTACATGAATATTTTATGATTTTATTGGTGAAATTTCCTAAACTTAAACGTATGTTTAACGGGACAGTTTGTAGTTGTTGTTTTTTAAAATATCTTGTATATATATTTTGATGTATTTGAAGATTATTTATATATTTCTGCTAAATGGATTAAAATAACACATAAATGTGTAAAAAGTCTCAAATGTGAACACTTCATAATTATTACATTATTTTTATTTATTCAAATATAAATTCATCACTGTCACTTTTCAATCAGTCTTTAAAAATACTTAAACTATAAATATGTGATACATTATCCTATATATATATTTTATTATATTATTCAATTAAAATCTAATAATATTTAGATGTTCACACAAAAAGTTTATAGTTTGACAAAATCATTTTTAAATCAAGGTTATCACTTATTTATTCATTTATTTATTTATTTATTTTTAGCCTTCAGCCACACTTTGCTTCTTAGTTACCTTCAACTTTATAATAACAATAATAATAAATGTAAAATATAAGAAAATATTTCATTATTATATTGGTGAAATTTCATAAACTCAAATGTATGTTTAATGTGAGTTTCTAGTTTTTAAAATATATTATTTTACTTTATATATTTTATATATTATTTTCATATATTTGAATAGCATTATTTTATATAACAAATACTACTGTATTATATTTATATTTAAATATTGCATTTTATTATATATTTTTTTGTTGGTGTTGTTTTTCTTTTTGGTCTTTTCCATATGAATATTTTTCTACTAAATAGATGAAAATAAAAAATAATTAGAAGCAGTCTCAACTATCAAATGAAACATAAGTATTACGTCATTCCGAGGTTGAGGTTACCACTTTTTAAAAATGTTATTATTGTTGTTGTTGTTGTGGTGATATATTCATGAGATGCTGCTGATAAATCTTGTCTAATCAATATAAACTGATGATTATCAGTAATAATTATCTGTATTGATCAGCTTCATGTTTTGTCTCCAGGAAACCTGTCAGAGTGAGCCCTCTCTCCTCCTCCTCCTCCTCCTCCTCTCTGTGTCTCATAGTAACGGTCACCTGCAGAAACACACCGGGACTCACGGAGCTCACACCGACCGACACACCGACCTCCTGCCCGCCTCCTGGACATCGACCCCCCCGCTGCGCCGCCCCGCCGCCCGCCCCTCATCAAACCCGATCAATCGATACCGGGATCGATCGCCTCTGATGTCCGTCGCCGTGGATCAGAACCGTCGCGTGGCCTGCGGCGGGATCAGAGGAACCGAAGCAGCCAACGATGACATCAGCGCGTGAGAGTCCCGATCCTCCCCGCGTGAGCTGATCGACCATTTATCAGGTTAATTGATCTCCTCATTGCCGATCAGAGCTCCTGAGTGATCGGCTGATCGGCTGCAGCTCCTGCTCATCCATACTTTGATTACTGATCAGCTCCGGTGTGTGTGTGCGTGTGTGTGTGTGTGTGTGTGTGTGCGCTTTTATTGAATGTATTGATCAGTGATCAGACCATCATGATCAGCACCTATCGATCACTGATCAAAGAGCTTCTTGATGATAGAAAATGAGGTTTGTTGTCTCTGCGGCTGCGGAGATCATTTAGTGTTGATGAGTCAAAATAAAAAAACCTTTGTTTACTTTTTATCACATTATGCAAATGAGCAAAGATTCCATCATGGCGGATTTTTTTGGTCGAGCACATTTCAAGTCAGTCAAACTTCCGGTGTGAGGGGCGTGGCCATTAAAAAATGTGTTTTCAGGCTTTAAGTAAATTAATTTAATTAAAATTTGAATTTAAAAAATGTAGTTACAGCGCCACCGTGAGGCCTCGTATGTGTTCGTCAGAATATTGATGAAGGAGAAACATCGTTAAAGTTTTTATAAAACGTAGAAACAAATTCAGTCACTCTCATTGAGTCAGTGGGGTGGAGCATAGACAGGAAGTGATGTCACCTGTCAGTTCAGTACCTGCTTTTCACCAGTAGAGGTCAGACGTCTGGTTCTATTGTCTCTCCAGGTGTTCCAGTGCTCCCAGTGCTCCCAGTGCGGTCCAGGATGCTGCCGGCCTCCATCCAGATCACGGGGGAGCTGCTGTCGGCGGCGGAGGTTCAGGACATCTGTGAGAGCCTGAAGGAGGACAGCGTGCGGCTGCTGTCCGTCCGCGGCTGCCAGCTCTCTGATCGCGACTTTGGGCGCGTCTGCCGCAGCGTCGCGGAGTCGCACTCGCTCGCTCAGCTCAACCTGAACCTGGGCGTGGTCTCCAGCATCAGCCGGACGCGACACCTGGCCGACGCCCTGAAGACCAACCGCTCGCTGCAGACGCTGTTGTGAGTACCGATGGGTGTTTGCTTCACTGCTTCCACACAAGTGCTAACAGCTCAGTCAGGTGACCTCGCTGACTCTGTCCCCGCCCCCTTTTAGTCTCCATGGCAGCCCGCTGCTGGACGCCGGCCTGGTGACCCTGAACGCGGCCCTGTCGACCCACCCGGCACTGGTCTGTCTGGATCTGGGAGACTGCATGCTGGGAGACGAGGCGCTGGGTCTGATCTGTGGGATGCTGCCGCCCGATGGAGCAAAGTCAGGTGAACAACACCTTAGCAACTACACAGCAACCACCCGGTGACGCCACAGTGACCTCCTGAGCACCTCGTAGTGACTCTCCTGGTGGTGACCTGCGGGTCGTTGTGCGATAGTCCACCCTCCACCTCCTCCTCTCTGTCCATCACACAGCATGCAGCGTTAGCATAAGTCCCGCTGCTTCTCCGACATATTTACATCTCTGTAAACATGTCGGCCAACACGTGTGTCCTGACAGCCGGCAGGTTAACACCGCACTACTGTGACATCACGTAAACGAACTACGGAGGAAGTCAGAGGCCTCAGCACTACGAAGTCAGTCCATCGTACCAAGGATATCGTCTGGTTATCGGTCTAACCCGTCACATCGTACACAGCTGGTTTAACCAGCCACAAGCTAACTTGCTAATACTCTCGTACGTTGGCAAGCTGACTTTTTAGCATTTGCTAACTCTGCAGCAGCTCATGAGGTTGTTGTTTGTAAAACTAACTCAGCTCTGAAGACGTGCAGGAGCCGCATGCTGATGATGTCAGAGGGCTGTGATTGGTTGATCGCAGTGTCGGCCCTAGAATGCGACGTGTGATGTTGATCCAGGAGCAGGTCCTGCTTTGCAAGACCACGTCGTGCACAGAGCGTTGGCGATGAGCTAACGAGCGGGACTCACACGTGCACGCACAGCGAGACTGTCTGTCCACCACAAACCACAGAGAGGTTCAGATGACATCACACACAGAGGAAGTGACATCATCATATATCAGACAGTGTTAACGTCCTGAATGTCTCACAGAGACATTTGAACTTCAGCTCTGAGTCCGTCTGTGTTTTAATGAACAACTCATTAAAGTCTCCTTAGCTCGTGTCAGCAGAGAAACATCGAGGTCATTCAGACGAGTCCGAGTCAGATGAGTCAGACGAGTCAGACGAGTCAGCGAGCGGCAGGTCTGATTAAACGTCTGCAGTCTGAAAGAAGTGGACACACATTCAATACAGCTCGGAGGACATTTTGTCTCCTGGGACTCCTCTCCTGTTATTTCAGGCTCAGATAACCTCAATTCAGCAGCGTGGACGTTCACATGCCGCCACCGCACGCCGAAGGGTTTAACTCTTCACCGTCAGGTTGACATCACCACGAGGAACATTTACATGCAAATAAACTCTAAAGTTTATTAAGTGTTTGTTTGTTTTAGAGGATACAGATTAAACTCTTCATCAGATTCATTCAGACGTCTGACTGACGCTGATGAAGAGTCACATTTTCACCATTTAATTGTGTGTGTGTGTGCGTGTGTGTGCGTGTGTGTGTGTGCGTGTGCGTGTGTGTGTGCGTGTGTGTGTGTGTGTGTGTGCGCAGGTCTCAGGGAGCTGACTCTGAGCGCTAACCCAGGAATCAGCTCCAAAGGCTGGGCTCGCCTCGCCATCGCCGTAGCTCACAGCTCCCAGCTCCGAGTGCTCAACCTGGACTACAACCCACTGGGTAGCACTACACACTGTAAACTACACACTACACTACACACTGTAAACTACACACTGTAAACTACACACTGCACTACACACTGTAAACTACACACTACACTACACACTGCACTACACACTGTAAACTACACACTACACTACACACTACACTACACACTGCACTACACACTGTAAACTACACACTACACTACACACTGCACTACACACTGTAAACTACACACTGCACTACACACTGTAAACTACACACTGTAAACTACACACTGCACTACACACTGTAAACTACACACTACACTACACACTGCACTACACACTGTAAACTACACACTACACTACACACTACACTACACACTGTAAACTACACACTGCACTACACACTGTAAACTACACACTACACTACACACTACACTACACACTACACTACACACTGCACTACACACTGTAAACTACACACTACACTACACACTGCACTACACACTGTAAACTACACACTGCACTACACACTGCACTACACACTGTAAACTACACACTGTAAACTACACACTGTAAACTACACACTGCACTACACACTGTAAACTACACACTACACTACACACTGCACTACACACTGTAAACTACACACTACACCACACACTGTAAACTACACACTACACTACACTACACACTGTAAACTGCACACTATAAACTACACACCACACTACACACTGTAAACTACACACTACACTACACACTGCACTACACACTGTAAACTACACACTACACTACACACTACACTACACACTGTAAACTACACACTGCACTACACACTGTAAACTACACACTACACTACACACTGCACTACACACTGTAAACTACACACTACACTACACACTGCACTACACACTGTAAACTACACACTACACCACACACTGTAAACTACACACTACACTACACTACACACTGTAAACTGCACACTATAAACTACACACCACACTACACACTGTAAACTACACACTACACTACACACTGCACTACACACTGTAAACTACACACTACACTACACACTACACTACACACTGTAAACTACACACTGCACTACACACTGTAAACTACACACTACACTACACACTGCACTACACACTGTAAACTACACACTACACTACACACTGTAAACTGCACACTACACTACACACTGTAAACTACACACTACACTACACACTGCACTACACACTGTAAACTACACACTACACTACACACTGTAAACTGCACACTGTAAACTACACACTACACTACACACTGTAAACTACACACTGCACTACACACTGTAAACTACACACCACACTACACACTGTAAACGGCACACTGTAAACTACACACTGCACTACACACTGTAAACTACACACTACACTACACACTGCACTACATACTGTAAACTACACACTACACTACACACTACACTACACACTGTAAACTACACACTACACTACACACTACACTACAAACTGTAAACTACACACTACACTACACACTGTAAACTACACACTACACTACAAACTGTAAACTACACACTACACTACACACTGTAAACTACACACTACACTACAAACTGTAAACTACACACTACACTACACACTGTAAACGGCACACTGTAAACTACACACTGCACTACACACTGTAAACTACACACTACACTACACACTGCACTACATACTGTAAACTACACACTGTAAACTACACACTACACCACACACTGTAAACTACACACTGCACTACACACTGCACATGGACAGACAGACAGACAGACGGGACGACAGGAGGACACACAGACAGGTAGAGGCTGCTGTCTGCTGGTTGTTGACGTTCTGGTTCTTCTGGTTCTGTTCTCAGGTGATCAGATTGCGGGGATGTTGGCGGTTGCCGTGGCGTCCAGCAGAACTCTGGAAGTTCTGGACCTGGAGGGAACCGGACTGACTAACCAATCAGCACAGGTCGACCAATCACTGCTCAGTCCTCCACTCTTCTTCTTCTGTTCCTGTCTCCTCCTCCTCATCATCATCCTTCAGTCATACAGCATTTGTCCAGCAGGGGAAGACGTTGATCTGGACTCTGTCCAACACCAAACCTGGTCCTAGTTCAGACTCTTGAAACCAGGGTCCTGTAGGGATGATGTCACCATATTTGCAGTGATCTAATTGGTCTTTCCATGTGTCTGATGTTCTGATCCAGGTGTTCCTGGACATGGTGGAGAACTACCCGACCAGCCTGCGGGTCCTGGTCCTGGCCGAGAACGACATCAGTCCGGAGCTGCAGCAGCAGATCTGCGACCTGCTGTCTGAAGGAGAGGATGAAGACGACAGAGAGGCCCCGCCCCTACAGCCAGGCCCCGCCTCCAGCAGCGCCCTGCTGCCCATCAGAGACAAGTACCAGCCAATCAGAGACAAGTACCAGCCAATCAGAGACAAGTACCAGCCCCCCGCCTGGCTTCCCCACAGCAGTAAGGGCTGAACACTCCCCCCTGTCCCACTCTACCCTCCATACTGGTCCCAAGAACAGACCACTCAAACCAGTTCAGAACCAGGACACAACCAGGGCACTGGGTTTACTTTCTCATACTGGTTCTACTGGTGCTGTTTATTATACTGGTTCTGCTGGTACAGGAGCTGGTTCTGGTTCTACTGGTCTAGTTTGTCATACTGGTATTGGTATTCTAGTTTTAGCTGAACTGGTTCTGTCCCACTGAGCCCAGTATACCCGAGAGTGTCCCAGATGACCCAGTAGTAGCCTGGTTCTGTCCCAGTTGACCCAGTATGACCTGGTTCTGGTGTAGGTGTCCTCGGTGACAGTAGGAGGTCTGTGTTCTGTATTGTAGAGGTCTCAGTGTGGTTCTGGTCAAACTGGTTTAATCCCAGTTCATGTTCTGTATTTCCAGTTATAAAGACCTTTATCTGAAGATCTGTTCTCCTTCTGTGGTTCCTCTGTGATCCACTCAGCTGTGTCCTCTGGTCCTGGTCCTGGTTCAGGTCTGGTCCTGGCTTAGTTCTGAACCTGGTCATGGCCCTGGTCTAGTTCTGGCTTGGCCATGGTTCTGGCTCTGTTCCCGGTCCAGCTCCTGGTCCTAGCCCTGGTCCCAGTTGTGGCCTTGGTCCTTGCCCTGGTTCAACTCCAGGTCCTTGTCCTGGTCATAGTCCTGGTCCTGCTCTAGTTCTGATCCTGGTCTTGGTCCAGCTCCTGGCTTAGTTCTGAACCTGGTCATGGCCCTGGTCTAGTTCTAGTACTGGGCTTGGCCATGGTTCTGGCTCTGTTCCCGGTCCAGCTCCTGGTTCTGGTCCTAGCCCTGGTCTAGTTCTGGTACTGGTCCTGGCCATGGCTCTGGTCCTGATCCTGGTCCAGCTCCTGGTCCTGGCCCTAGGCCAACTGCAACTCCTGGCCTTTGTTCTCATCCCAGTTTAGGTTTTGGTCCTGGTCGTGATCTAGTTCTGGTCTAGCTCCTGGTCCTGGTCCAGCTCCTGGCTTAGTTCTGAACCTGGTCATGGCCCTGGTCTAATTCTGGCACTAGGCTTGGCTATAGTTCTGGCTCTGTTCTTGGTCCTGTCCGTGGTCCTAGCTCTGGTCTAGTTCTGGTATTGATACTGGTCCTGGCCGTGGTTCTGGTCCTGGTCTTAGTCCAGCTCCTGGTCTAATTCTGGTCCAGCTCCTGGTCCTTGACCTGGTCCAGCTCCAGCTCCTGGCCTTTGTTCTGGTCCCAGTTCAGGTTTTGGTCCTGGTCCTGATCCAGTTCTGGTCCAACTCCTGGTCCTGGCTCTGGCACTTGCCTTGGTCCAGCCCCTGCTCTAGTTCTGGTCCTGGTCTAGTTCTGTATGAGTTCTGGTTGAAGGTCTGCTCACAGTAGCGTTGTGTTCCTGTTATGACTGATAATTAAATTAAAGAACTTAGAACCGACCAGACCGGACCAGACTGGACCAGCTGGTCCTCCACCCTCAAGTGAATCCACTGACTGAAACATACTGAACTTCACAGAGTATTTTTATTGTTAAAGTCTTTGACCCTGAGTGGACACAGAGGACACACTGAGGTCTCGTCCACACGGAGACACACAGTTATGAAAACAGATATTTTCCTCGATGTTTCAGCGTCTCGTCCACGAACGCTTTCAGATCACTGGAACAGATTTTTGAAAACTCCCTCTAAGGAGCAGATTTTATCGCCACCTACTGGTCCGCTGAGCGCCTGGAACGTTTCCTGCGTTTTAGTGTGGACGGACATATTTTTGAAAACAAAGGTTGTGTGGACGAAGTTATTCTGAACTGAGTGGAAAATATCAAATATGCGTACGTTTACGTGTGGACGGGACATTAAACGTGTGGTTTTACATGTTTAGCCGAACTTCTAGAAATATTTGTGTAAATATATTCAGACATTTTCTAAATCAGTTTTTAGACCGATTTCCTTTAAAGGACCAGTTCACCATTTACTGGAGTCCTGCTCGTCAGCACTCTTCTGTCTGTGCAGTGAATATGAAGCTACAGCTGGTTAGCTTAGCTTAGCAGAAAGACTGGAAACAGGTGGGAACAGTTAGCCTGGCTCCGCCCACAGTTCGATCTCTCAGAGTCACCTGGTGGTTTTATGGAAGGTGACTGTTTTTTAATTAACACTGATGAACTGAAACGAAGGAAATCAATCTGAAAACTGATCAATAATTTGGAAACTGATCAACAGTGTGTTAAGTTACAGAGTTTATAGTTAACGCAGCTGCAAGGACCTTTAGCGTGGTGTTGACGGTGGCGCCCCCTGTGGACAGAAACGGCATTGTTTCCATTAGCTCCAGCTCGTGAGAGAAAAACACAAGTCATCCCTCTGCAGAGCCAGAGGGCTGCAGAGTTTCAGAGGGCGGGGTATCTGTCAATCATTTTTAGCAAGCTAGCTATGCTAGCACTAGCTAGCGTCTGTGTATCAACTCCCCGATCATAATGGAATATAGTAACTTAAGCCGCTGCTCGTTTTAGAAGAACCACTGCAAGAAAATGTGTTCTTTGTTTGAACTATCCGACATTAAATGATCAATAAATTATAGTTAGCTAGCTAAGCGCTAACGTGCCCATTAGATGAAATGTTGTCTACTTGTCTAAACTCAAGTAGAGTATCAACAGATGGGAACGATTTTAATCAACATGTTAAAGTGGAAACTTTTCAGTGAGCTAACGCTGCAGCCAGAAACAAACATCTATGATCCATCGTCTGTTTGAGAATCTGAGCACAGAACACGTTTCCTTGGAGCGGTCCTCCTAAAATGAACCGTGGTGACAGTTACTGTATTCTGTAATGATCCATTATTATGGAGCTGATAAGGAAACAGCGTTAGCTTGTGAGCTAGTGTGCTAGGTAGTAGAAAACTTTTCCATTTCTGCTTTAAACAAGAAACTGTGGACACAATGCTAACATTGCTTTTACAACAACAATCTATATTATGTATTTAACAATCTCTGTGCGTACAACATAAAACTGAGAGTCTGGTACTCGCACATGCACACGTCTAAAACAGCCTCTCTTCAGCCTCTCTTCAGCTCTGCAGGCGGACGTGAGTTATTCAAGTTTTTAAACGCAGCAGTTTGCAGGTCGTACAGTGACAAGGTTTTTGTGGCTGTGATTGATTAATATCCGTAACATGATGTACATAGATTCATATACTGATGTTTAATACATTATGTATCTGATAAACAGACATATCACAGACCTGTGTAAGAGACAGAGGCTGATTCAGGATCAGTTTTAGATCAGTTCTTTCCTATGGAGTTAGATTAGTCTCAATATTAATAAATGCACACAGAAGGATTCACAAATGCATGTTAAGATTTATATATAAATGACTCTCTCCACACAAATATTTTCAATGCACACACATATATTTGGCATTTTATATAAATGTAAAAAAAATCCACAAATAACCAAAAAAGTTTCACAAATGTATTTCTGATGCACACACAAATATTTATTGTTTTAAATATATGCAGTTTTCATCAAAACATTTGTGGATGTTGATACATTCATATACAGATGCTTTTATTTTGTGAACCTCAGCGCATTCGTGTGTGAATCTTTTTGAGACTCCCCTGACGTCACCCGATCCACAAATGCATTTTTTCTACCAAGGGGATATAGGTAGCCAATCAGATGTCTCCTTCCTCTTCAGCCAATCACATGAGCGTCTCGCTACCACCCCCACGTGGGGTATGTTTTAACACCGTAGTGTCAGAGGGTGGCAGTAATGCACAACTACATTGTTTGCCGACCGCCAAATTAATAAGGACGAGAAGAAGAAGAAGCAGCAGCAGACAGCGGTCAATGCAGAGCCCCGGGTCAAGGGTCAAGAGGTCTAGTTTGCAGCATGGCGGCCGACGATGGTGCACCTGTAAGTGTATCCACTTGTTGTAAATCATGACTCTTTATTGAATTATTAGTGATTTGTTTTACTAAAGTGTGTGGTAGCCCAGTTAGTTAGCAAATTAGGCCTATCTGAAACTTGCTTAGTTGGTATAATTGCACCGTGTAACTGACGCTAATGTAAGAGTTAGCGTGCTAAAAATACTGTGCAGTCCTGCTCAAAGCGGGACATCTGGACACCCTGGTCGAAACCAGCAGCTATTACAGACATGAGACCATACAAACCTTAGCTAATTGCTCGAAAAAATATATTGATGTGCGAATAAATTGCATGGGGAGAGGGGGTCCCGCTGTGCTTTAACGTAACGTTACGCTTTAACATGTATCTTAAGGCTAACTCTTAGCGTCTGTTACACGGTGCAATTATACCAACTAAGCAAGTTTCAGATAGGCCTAATTTGCTAACTAACTGGGCTACCACACACTTTAGTAAAACAAATCACTAATAATTCAATAAAGAGTCATGATTTACAACAAGTGGATACACTTACAGGTGCACGATCGTCAGCCGCCATGCTGCAAACTAGAGTTGGGCGGTATTCAGATTTTGATACTGTTAATAAACCCTCCCCACATTTTCCCGGGGTATACAGTATTACTGTGACTAATTAAAAATCACTTTGTAGAGTTCAGAGGGAGTCGCCAAAATGTGATCTTGCGCCTATACCGTTCAGAAACAGAATAGCAAACATTTCATAGGCCTTAGAATACTGAAAAAATGACAACAAAACATGTACAACATGAACAACTTTTATTAACAAATGTTTTAAAAGTGCAGATACAGCACTCAACCAGAATGAAAATAACAAATTGTCTGTAGGCTACAGTTCACTTCCAGCACAGTCATCGACACAGATCAGTTAAATTAAAACACAGCCCTACAGCATCCGATACTTATAGGCTTATCAAATAAAAAAGTAACAATAAATAACAAAGGCAGTAACGAAAATGTGTGCTATACAGCGTATACTGAGACCGCAACAGGTACTGTCCGTTGGTTTATTTTTAGAACCTATCAACGTAAATCAAATAAATTAAAAGCACAGCTCTACAGCATCCAGCACTAGGGCTTATCAAATAAGAAAAACAGAACAATAAATAATAACAAGGCATAACCGAAAATGGAGAGCTTGTGGCACACGCACAGGAACTTTCGGGCAGCCCTCGACATCAGAGGAAAACACCTGGCTCCATCACATTTCCACTCGCTGTCACCGTCTTCATGCAAATCTTGCACACAGCCTCGTCGACACTCGCCGGCTCTCCCGTGTCATTTGGTCGGAACCCGAAATGCTGCCAAACTGCAGAGGATGTTTTTTTTTTAGGGACCAACTCGCTCGATGTGCGGCTTGCCATCTTTTCTTCTCTTTCTCACTTCTGAGCTGTTACGTGACGTCACATCCAAAACTTTATTAACCGTCATCTCCCCAAACAACAGTCAAGAGAATCGTTATAACCTACTATTAGTTTTAAATTGTAACAGTATTAAATTGAAAACTCAACCACACCCACATAGGTGCTGGACAAACACTAATTATTTAGTGTTAGCTCTCCAGTCTCAGGCCTGAACCGTAGTTGGGCGGCCACTGGTAAATGGCTAGCTCACTTAGCTTAGCTTAGCCTGGCTCGTGGCTGGTAACAAGCTTACAAAGAGTCCGGACCAACTCTGCGGTGGAGAACGGGGCGCTTTATTCCAGCGATGCAGCAGACTTAACACACAGCCTCTCTGTGATGCATTGACTCTTGCTTCACTGACAGTGGTAACTTATACTTTCCCTCTATCGGCATTCAGCTGTTCACCGTGGATGCGGCTAGACACGCTACGTCACACACACATTACCCACAAAGCCACCTTCTTAAAGGAGCAGGCTTGGCTTGCAACATTAGGCATTAAATAAATTATATTTAATATTATATTAGGCCCCTACAGGCCTATATGCACAGATTTTTTTTTTTAAATGACGGTAATGAAACTGATACCGTTGCTATTTTTAGATACCGCGGGATACCTTATTATCGTATTATCGCCCAACCCTACTGCAAACTAGACCTCTTGACCCTTGACCCGGGGCTCTGCATTGACCGCTTTCTGCTGCTGCTTCTTCTTCTTCTCGTCCTTATTAATTTGGCGGTCGGCAAACAATGTAGTTGTGCATTACTGCCACCCTCTGACACTACGACGTTAAAACATACCCCACGTGGGGGTGGTAGCGGGACGCTCATGTGATTGGCTGAAGAGGAAGGAGACATCTGATTGGCTACCTATATCCCCTTGGTAGTAAAAATGCATTTGTGGATCGGGTGACGTCAGGGGAGTCTCAAAAAGATTCACACACGAATGCGCAGAGGTTCACAAAATAAAAGCATCTGTATATGAATGTATCAACATCCACAAATGTTTTGATGAAAACTGCATATATTTAAAACAATAAATATTTGTGTGTGCATCAGAAATACATTTGTGAAACTTTTTTGGTTATTTGTGGATTTTTTTTACATTTATATAAAATGCCAAATATATGTGTGTGCATTGAAAATATTTGTGTGGAGAGAGTCATTTATATATAAATCTTAACATGTATTTGTGAATCCTTCTGTGTGCATTTATTAATATTGAGACTAATCTAACTCCATACTTTCCCGTGTGTTCGATCCTGATGACTACAAAATATAGCATCACAATAAAAATCTTTTAACTGGCAATGACACTACAAAATAAGGAAAGGTCATGATGTCAGTGACAGCATTCGAATTTTGTGTCCGAGCCAGAGTTTGGTGTCACTCCTGTTGGAGTCACATCGTATCGCTGTTGTTTCACCTGAAAAATCCTCCAGTCAGAATAAAAACAGACATTTTGTGATGCCGACTAACGTGTTTTTTATCTAAATGTGTGCGTTTATTTTTCGTGTAATTGTTATCTGTCCGTCAGCTGCATCTCAAGCCTCTGTTGAGTCCAAGACAGCTAACCTACCAGCTGTTAGCAGGTAGCATACACCCTTTAACTGTTAGTAAACAGTGTGACATGTTTTGGTGGGCGGGGCTTAACTGGAGGCAAAACAGTTCTCCACAGACATTAGCTAGCGCTAGCTAACAAGTTCTGTTGTCTTGTTTTAGACAGTAGAGGAAGATGATGTGAGTGATGCGTTCAGAAATACTCTTTCTGAGTGTGAGAACAGTTTCCTCCAGTATGTTTTGCTATTGAAGCTAACGTTAGCTAATGAGCTAAAAAGCTAACATTACAAAGAAATCCAATATTTGTTTTGGTATTGAAGGTAATATTAGCTAATGTGCTAAAAATGTAGCATTACAAAGAAATCCAAAATTCATTTTGCTATTGAAGCTAATGTTAGCTAATGTGCTAAAAAGCTGACATTACAAAGAAATCCAAAATGTTTTGCTATTGATGCTAACATTTGTTAATGTGCTAAAAAGTTAGCATTACAAAGAAATCAAATATGTGTTATACCATTGAAGTTAAAGTTAGCTAATGCCCCAAAAGTTAGCGTTACGGAGTAATCCACTGTTTGTTTTGCTATTGACGCTAAGATTAGCCAATGTGCTAAAAAGTTAGCCTGTAGTTGTCTTGTTTTAGACAATGGAGGAAGATGATGTGAGTGGTGCGTTCAGGAGCGCACTCTGACACAAACTGGAGCGTTCATAAATTGGGAGCGCTGTCTGAATGTAGCGTTGGGTTATCCAGAGCAGCGCACTCTCACACTCTGTCTGGCGTACACATACAGTGTGTCTCACATCACTTCAGTGTAGCACACTACGTACTTCTTGCGTGGTGCACTAATTTTAGCAGGTTAGTGTTGTCTCAAATTGAGCACTGTTGTTTTGCTCTTACAGGAAGTGACGACGGTGGAGCATTATCACCAACATTTGACCCTTATCTCCGCCCCCTCATAAACCAAACTTACGCCACAACGTCAGTGCTGATTAAAATGTGCTGCTGTAGCTAGGAGCAAGTTAGCTAGCAAGGTAACATTAGCGCTCTCATTATTGTTGGTGGTACTAAATCATTGTAGACCCAACATCACTGACGACTTCTATTCGACAACAGTTTTGGTTCTTAATGCAAAAACATGTAGAACTAACAGGCTCCTTGTCGTCCCCAGCCGCCATGTAAAAGTTTGTTACGTCACAGAGATGGTGACCGTTGAGGGTGAGAAGTGTCTGTCAGTAGTACACTGTATTTTCCCGTTCCATGAACGCAGATAGTGCTCTCAAAATACCAAGTGTTTAGTACAGAAGTATGAGATTTGAGAAACACTGTATGTTAGCATTTGCACTTTGTTTAGCTAACATTAGCTCGCTATATCGGCGTTGAGTCATCCCACCTTAATCTGAACCGTAAACATTGGTTTTCTATTTCACGAAGGTGTAACAGAGACAGACAGAGAGCTGTGGTGATAAAAAATGTGACAGCCTCTCAAACTTAATCGCTGTCACAGCTCGTGTGTGTGCTAGCTAATAATGTAGGTTAACTTAGAAGGCTAACGTTAGAATGTTAGTGCGAATGTAAATCACTGAGGCAAACTGCAAAGTGTCATTGATGGATATTTACCAAACTCATGAGCCCAGTCAGAATAATAACTAAAATATTTGACAACAGGTCGAAGCTGCCCCATACGTTTCTGTATCAACGTTAGCTAACTTAGACCCAACGGGAAATGAGATGCAGCTGACAGACAGATCTGTGATCAGTTCGGAGACCGACAACAAGGAAAACAAACGATAATAAACGTCAGTCGACATCAGTAATGTTTATTATTATATTCTTTAATTAACAGGGACAGTGCACAGCTACTTAGCTACACCAGAGTTAGCTGTAAGCTAACTTTCTTCTGTAGTCTGTGTTTTAATCCGGTGGAAGGATTTTTCAGTCAAAGGTGAAACAACAAAGATACGATGGGTCATAGTTTGATTTGACTCTGATAGAAGTGACACCAAACTCTGGCTCTGACACAAAATTCAAACACTGTCACTGACATCATGACCGTTACTGCTTTTATAGTTTTGTTGCTAACGCACATCTCACTGCCAAACAAATTTCCTAAAAAAGGCGTACGACACTTCCCACGCAAATGTTGTGATCTATAAAAACGGACTTGATGACACGTCAGTGCCACACTGAGACTCCTTGTAGCTGCTTTAATGTTGTAAAAACATGCCGACTCTAAACGTGTCGTTCTTTAACCCTACAGACTCCAGCCCCCAGATGGTCTTGCTGACATCAGGTCTAGGTGAGAGCTTATTGGCTGAGACTGAGATGTGACCCCTCCCACTCACACACACACTTCCTGTTAAATCTTCACTTTATTCTGAGTTTGTTTGGTTTGAATGTTTGTTTCTCTGCACTGCACTTCTCTGTCAGATCACCTGAAGGCTTACAGCCAATCACATGCTCTGCATGGTTTGATGTAGCACCTGTACGCACACACACACACACACACAGAGACGAGTGGCGGCACAAAACTTTATTAACACACACCAAGTGTCTTACAGACAGACAGGTGTTAGTTCAGTGTGTTTCTGATGAATGTAGTTCTGCTCTGTTGGTTCCTTCTGCTGCTCTGATGTCACAATTATTAAACTGTTTACAGCTTTGTAACCACGACGACTCAGACTCTTCTTTCCTCTGCTAGCTACCACACCGCTAACACACTGTTACCTCACTGCTAACATACCACTAACACACTGCTAACACACTGCTAACACACTGCTAACACATCGCTAACACACTGCTAACACACTGCTAACATACTGCTAACACATCGCTAACACACTGCTAACACACTGCTAACACATCGCTAACACACTGCTAACATACTGCCAACACACCGCTAACCACCACAGCCAGTGGTGCTAACACACACTATTTCTCAAATCGCGTACTTCTGTACTAAACATTTCATATTTTGAGGGCACAAGTGTGCTAAGTGTGTTCACACTGCATAGTACGGGAAAATGCAGTGTGCTAAAAGTGCATTTAAAATGGTCCAAAGTTTGAGTGTGGAATGACAGACACTTCTCACCTTCATCAGTCACCATCTTTTTAACATGGCGGCTGGAGACAACGAGGAGCCCATTAGTTCTATATGTATTTTACACTAAGTACCAAAACTGTTAACGGACAGAAGCTGTCAGTGATGTTTGTTGCGTCTGTAATGATTTGGTACCGTGAATAAGAATGTGAGTGCTGATGTTAGCTAGCATTAGCATTTGCTGGTTAGCTAATGTGCTAAATTAGGGCACTACACAAGCAGTACATAGTGAACGTAGTGTACTACACTGAAGTGTACCAACAGAAGGATGAGATTAAAGACACCCTTAGCTAACAATGCTAACGGGCTTTTCCAGCTCAAAATGAAGCTGCTTACTCACTGGGCGGCG
This sequence comes from Cephalopholis sonnerati, assembly GCA_019142605.1. Classification (NCBI taxonomy): domain Eukaryota; kingdom Metazoa; phylum Chordata; class Actinopteri; order Perciformes; family Serranidae; genus Cephalopholis; species Cephalopholis sonnerati. The sequence continues at coordinate 810,212 of JAGQAX010000018.1, forward strand.
CTGCTAGCTAACTTAGCTCCCACCTGACCTGGGTGGTATGTACTGCAGAGCGGCCCAGGCTAACATTAGCTAACCAGTGGAGGCCAGAGGGCGGTCAGTGTGGCGTTATGTTTCCACATGTTAACGCAGCAAACCAGCTGTATGTCAGCAAAGCCGACAGGAAACACTCCTATTTATGTCATTTATTTCCCGGTCTGTAATTTCTCTCTAGTATGTCAAATTTTTTTTACTTTTGCGTCCGATTTCAGACAGACAGCACGCACTGTGTGCAACAGGAAGTTAGCATAAAAAAGAATTAACTTTTAAGTCCTGATGCAGTAGTTTTAGTGTGTATAGAGCATTGACTGTATAAATAACACACAGCATGTTGTGCTATTGGTCTCAGAAAGCCTGCAAACAAGCAAACATGGCCGAGAGGTCAAGATGAGCGTCATAAGGTGATGCCAAGGAGACAGCCTGTCGCTTGAAGTAGCCCCGCCCCTTAAATGATGCGTGACTGTAAACCTTAATAAAGTGTAAACAGGTGAGTTCTATATAAACTCAGCCTCTTTCTGTAATGATGAAATTAGCCACAGAGACCAAAACTGTTTATTGTGCGAGGCTGTAAACGTGTTTAACATGGAGGTCTGTGAGAACTGACTCTGTGTTAGAGCCAGCCTCAAGTGGACATTAGAGGAACTGCAGGTTTTGGCTGCTTGGTATAGATACAGAATATTTTCACATCTAACTGGTGAATTAAGAGTTTATCATGAATGGTGATTGTTGGAACAGTGAGGAGATGAACCAAGATGGTGTCTGTGAGTTTTATTTTGTTTCTGTCAACTTTAAATGAAGTGGTTTTTATTATGATGAAAAAAATGAAACAAATATTGGATTTCTCTGTAACCCTAACTTTTTCACACATTAGCTAATGTTAGCTTCAATAGCAAAACAAATATTAGATTTTCTCCATAATGCTAACTTTTTAGCACATTAGCTAACGTTAGCTTCAAAAGCAAAACAAATTTTGCATTTCTTCATAACGCTAACTTTTTGGGCGTTAGCTAAATTTAACCTCAATAATATAACAAATATTGGATTTCTCTGTAATGCTAACTTTTTCGCACATTAGCTAATGTTAGCTTCAATAACAAAACAAATATTAGATTTTCTCCATAACACTAACTATTTAGTACATTAGTTAACATCAGCTTAAACAACAAACCACAATTGGATTTCTCTGTAATGCTAACTTTTTAGCACATTAGCTAACATTAGCTTCAATAGCGAAACAAATTTTGCATTTCTTCATAACGCTAACTTTTTGGGCGTTAGCTAAATTTAACCTTAATATAACAAATATTGGATTTCTCTGTAATGCTAACTTTTTGGGCATTAGCTAATATTAGCATCAATAGCACAACAAATTTTGGATTTCCAGTAATGCTAACTTTTAGGGCATTAGCTAACTCTAACCTTAATAATATAACAAATATTGGATTTCTCTGTAATGCTAACTTTTTCGCACATTAGCTAACGTTAGCTTCAATAGCAAAACAAATATTAGATTTTCTCCATAAAGCTAACTTTTAGTGCATTAGTTAACATCAGCCTAAATAGCAAAACAACAATTGGATTTCTCTGTAACGCTAACTTTTTAGCGCATTAGCCAACGTTAGCTTCAATAGCAAAACAAATTTTGGATTTCTTTGTAATGTCAGCTTTTTAGCTCATTAGCTAACGTTAGCTTCAATAATAAAACATACTGGAGGAAACTGTTCTGACACTCAGAATGAGTATTTCTGAACGCACCACTCGAATCACCTTCCTCCATTGTCTAAAACAAGACAACACAACTTGTTAGCTAGCGTTAGCTAATGTCTGTGGAGAACTGTTTTGCCTCCAGCTAAGCCCCGCCCACCAAAACACATCATACTGTGTAACGGTAAAAGTGTCTACAGAGTCCAGGATGTAAATGTTGACATCCCCTTTAATACAGTGAAGACATGGAGACGTGGACAGACAGCTCGTGACAGGTGGATTTATGTGTGCTAGTTTGATCCAGTGTTTAATGACAGAGACTCTGAGGTCAGAGGTCACGTGTGTAACACAGAATAAAAAACATTTGTCTTGTTACCATGACAACCAGCAGCTGGTTAGCTTAGCTTAGCATAAAGACCGGAGATGAAGGGAATGACCTCCAGCTCCTCTGAAGGTCACTGACCAACATGTCATGTCATGTCAGATCGGTCATGTGTTAATGAACGCATCACTTCCTGTCTCTGAGCTGCTGACAGTCACAGCAGCACATAATAAATTAACTCTTTATAGTCCAGGTTATTATACAGCTCTGTGAGGGTTAACACTGTCAATAAAGTTCATTCAATTTGTTTCAATGAAAAACAACAAGGTGTTCAAAACATTCAGTCTATCTGACCACACACGTCTGTGTCTGTCTCCAGGTGTCTCCAGGTGTTTACCACACACGTCTGTGTCTGTCTGTGTCTGTCTCCAGGTGTCTCCAGGTGTTTACCACACACGTCTGTGTCTGTCTGTGTCTGTCTCCAGGTGTCTCCAGGTGTTTATCACACACGTCTGTGTCTGTCTCCAGGTGTCTCCAGGTGTTTACCACACACGTCTGTGTCTGTCTCCAGGTGTCTCCAGGTGTTTACCACACACGTCTGTGTCTGTCTCCAGGTGTCTCCAGGTGTCTCCAGGTGTTTACCACACACGTCTGTGTCTGTCTCCAGGTGTCTCCAGGTGTTTACCACACACGTCTGTGTCTGTCTCCAGGTGTCTCCAGGTGTTTACCACACACGTCTGTGTCTGTCTGTGTCTGTCTCTAGGTGTCTCCAGGTGTTTACCACACACGTCTGTGTCTGTCTCCAGGTGTCTCCAGGTGTTTACCACACACGTCTGTGTCTGTCTGTGTCTGTCTCCAGGTGTCTCCAGGTGTTTACCACACACGTCTGTGTCTGTCTGTGTCTGTCTCTAGGTGTCTCCAGGTGTTTATCACACACGTCTGTGTCTGTCTGTGTCTGTCTCCAGGTGTCTCCAGGTGTTTATCACACACGTCTGTGTCTGTCTCCAGGTGTCTCCAGGTGTTTACCACACACGTCTGTGTCTGTCTGTGTCTGTCTCTAGGTGTCTCCAGGTGTTTATCACACACGTCTGTGTCTGTCTCCAGGTGTCTCCAGGTGTTTATCACACACGTCTGTGTCTGTCTCCAGGTGTCTCCAGGTGTTTACCACACACGTCTGTGTCTGTCTGTGTCTGTCTCCAGGTGTCTCCAGGTGTTTACCACACACGTCTGTGTCTGTCTCCAGGTGTCTCCAGGTGTTTATCACACACGTCTGTGTCTGTCTCCAGGTGTCTCCAGGTGTTTACCACACACGTCTGTGTCTGTCTGTGTCTGTCTCCAGGTGTCTCCAGGTGTTTACCACACACGTCTGTGTCTGTCTCCAGGTGTCTCCAGGTGTTTATCACACACGTCTGTGTCTGTCTCCAGGAGTCTCCAGGTGTTTATCACACACGTCTGTGTCTGTCTCCAGGTGTCTCCAGGTGTTTACCACACACGTCTGTGTCTGTCTCCAGGTGTCTCCAGGTGTTTATCACACACGTCTGTGTCTGTCTCCAGGTGTCTCCAGGTGTTTATCACACACGTCTGTGTCTGTCTCCAGGTGTCTCCAGGTGTTTATCACACACATCTGATTTGAGTTCATCCAAAATTACACAAACACATCACTGAGTTCACACGTCAGTCTGTTTCCAGGTGTTTCCAGGTGTCTCAAGGAGTCTCCAGCTGTTTTTCTAGGTGACTCCAAGAGTCCCCAGGTGTTTCCAGGTGTCTCAAGGATTCTCCATATGTCTCCAGAAGTCTCCAGGTGTCTCAAGGATTCTCCATATGTCTCCAGAAGTCTCCAGGTGTTTTTGTAGGTGTTTTCAGGAGTCTCAAAGAGTCTCAAGGTGTTTCCAAGAGTCTCCAGGTGTTTCACTAGGTGTCTGTGGGAAACTCCAGACGTTTCTAAGTGTTTCCCAGGTGTCTCAAGGAGTCTCCAGCTGTTTTTCTAGGTGACTCCAAGAGTCCCCTAGGTGTTTCCAAGGTGTCTCAGAGAGTCTTCAGAAGTCTCCAGATGTTTCCAGAAGTCTCTAGGGATTTCCAGATGGTTCCAAGGTGTCTCCAAGAGTCTCCAGGCATTTTGTTAGGTGTCTCTATGGGTTTCCAGGTGTTTCAAGGAGTCTCCAAGTGTTTTTCTAGGTGTCTCCAGGTATTTCCAGGAGTCTCAAGGTGTTTTTCTAGGTTTCTCCAAGAGTCTCCAGGTGTTTCCAGGAGTTTCTAGGTGTTTACTAGGTGTCTCAGGGAGTCTCCAGAGGTTTCCAAGGTGTCTCAAAGAGTCTCCAGGTATTTCCAGGAGTCTCCAGGTGTTTTGTTAAGTGTCTGTATGAGTTTCCAGGTGTTTCAAGGAGTCTCCAGGTGTTTTTCTAGGTTACTCCAAGAGTCTCCAGGAGTTTCCAGGTGTTTCCCAGGTGTCTCAGGGAGTCCCCAGAGGTTTCCAGGGGTTTCCAAGGTGTCTCCAAGAGTCTCCAGGTGTTTCCAGGTGTATTAAACAGCAGCACGAAGCCTTCAGTGTCTCCTGTGTGACATCTGATAAATGTCCTCAAGTGATGTCACTTGAGTCAGCATCTGGGGGGCGGAGTCAGAGCAAAGTGACACCTCAGCAGCTGCAGGTGCACTGTGGGTAATGTAGGCGTCAGGTTCTCACGGTGGTGTTGATTGTGTCACGTGATTAATGTAACATACATGTTGATGATGTCACACATAAACAATTCAGGCTCCTCCCCCTCTCTGTTTGTTGTGTCTAAATGACGTCAGTGTTCAGTTTCTTCTTCTCTGGTTCTGCTACGTTCAGGAAGCTGATCTGACACTCCAGCTCATCCTGTCGCACTCGCCGGCCGCTCTTCTGTCCTTGCTGCTGTGATGATGATGATGATGGTGTGCGCGGCCAGCAGGGGGCGTGGCCACAACCCCTGCAGTGACCCTGCAGCACAAGGGCGGCGGTCAGCACCACCACGCCCAGCGTCACCCCCGCCAGCACCAGCAGCACAATGAGCTGGACCTCCGACAGGCCGCTGCCGCCACTGCGCTCGCTCACCGTCACCTTTAACAGCCTGTCGCCATGACGACTGCTGTTCCTGCCACCAGTGGTGCTGCCCCTCTGGGTCTTAGCCCCACCTCCTCCTCCTTCCCACCCCAGCGTCGTCCAGCCGGGCTCACGGCTCCTCAGCGGCGTCTCACAGGTAGCCCCGGTGTAGCCGGGCCGGCAGATGCAGTGGAAGCCTCCTGCGCGGTCCAGGCAGCGGCCAGCGTTGAGGCAGGGCCGGCTGGCGCAGTCGTCCAGGTTGACGGTGCAGAAGCGCCCGGTGAAGCCGTTGGGGCAGATGCATGAGAAACGGTTGACGCCGTCCAGGCAGGTGGCGCCGTTGGCACACGGCCTCATCAGGCAGTCGTCGATGTCAGTCTCACAGCGCGGCCCCGTGAAGCCCGCCAGGCAGCGACACACCAACTCTGCCGCAAAGCCGTCAGCGTCCTCGCACAGACCGCCGTTCTTACAGGGAGACCTGGAGACAAAACACACGAAGAAGAAACGTGTTCACACTGATCATGTGACGGTGCCGAGGGTTTACAAGGAGCCGCTCTGACCTCCTCTGGTGACACGGGCCGGTCTTCAGCTGACAGTCTCGGCCGTGGAAACCCTCAGGACACAGACAGCTGTATTCACCGCTGTCCTCCATCACACAGGTCGCTCCGTTCTGACACGGTTGCCGCTCCGAGCACGCCATCAGGTCTGAAACAGCAAACACAAAACATCCCCTCAGTTGTCGGCCCAAAACGTTTCCTCCTCTGACGCGTACGGTAACAATGCTAACCTTTGTCGCAGAAACGCCCCCCCCAGCCCACCGCACAGCTGCACTGCCACGGCTGCTCACAGGAACCATGAAGACAGCCAGGCATCGGCACGCAGCGCTCACAGTGCTCGCCGTCCCAGCCGGGGTCACATCTGTGGACACAGAGACAGACGGAGACACGTTAGAGACACATTAGAGACACTCAGACCGAACCATCCACTGCCTCTGCCGGTATTCAGGACCCAGTCCTCTGCAACGTCTCCACTTCCTGCCGGAGGATCCTCTAAGAACAGTATCCTGACGAGTATTCTAACAAGTATTCTAACAAGTATCCTGACGAGTAATCTAACAAGTATTCTAACAAGTATCCTCACGAGTAATCTAACAAGTATTCTAACAAGTATCCTGACAAGTATTCTAACAAGTATTCTAACAAGTATCCTGACGAGTAATCTAACAAGTATTTAGGATTAGGATTACGTACTTTACAAAAAGTTGCTTGAATTATGTTTAGAAAAGCAAAGTAGTGTACTTAACATACAATAGGTTAATAAAAGTAAAGTTCCATACTTCACGCAAAGTTTGGTAGGTTAGCTTTAGGAAAGTAAAGTTACGTACTTAACAGTGGATTATTATCAGCTGATTATAGATGAGTGGATTATTGACAGACGTCTCACCTGCAGACTCTGTACTCGTCACAGCGACTGTTGGTGACGTTACAGCTGCAGTCACTTCCTGCAGAGAAGAAGAAGAAGAAGAAGAAGAGGCAGACGAGGTCAGACCTGTTGGTTCCCATCAAACTGATCACACAACACACAACACACAACTACACAACATAAACACGCCATCTTAAACCACGCCCACCAACACGGCTTTTATTTGAGCTCTGCGGCGCCACCTGTAGAAACGCAATGTGAGGTTACACGTTACAGTGATCCACTGTTTCCCGGTCTATATTACACACTGTGACGTGATGTCACCCTGACCTGAACTCTGACCGCCGCTCACATTAAAGACTGCTGAGCATGCTGGGAGTTCAACCAGCAACCCTCCCACTGTGACCACCGTGTCAGCTGTCGAGGTCTCTGGTGAGACATTAGCAGCAGACACTTTGACCTCTGACCTGTGGCGGTGGGTCGGCCACGTGCCTGTCTGTCTGTCAGAGGGACAGCTGGACAAACAACAGTCAAACCCACAGCAGAGACAGAGTCCACTGTGGACACACGTCCTCACAGTCAGGACACAAACTGTCAGGACGCTGCGCCCAACTGAAATACTGTTTGTTTCTGCTCCTGTTTTTCATGAGCTGCAGGAAAAGAAGTTAAACGTGGAGACGAGTCAGAGTGTCATCAGTGTCTGATCCACCAACCAGCCCTCACTGTGGAGAGTGCAACAGTTCATCTCTCAGTCTCTCAGTCTCCTCACATTAAACCAACACAGGCCGGTGACAAAATCCAAAATATAAAGTTTATATCAAACACAGTTTGTCTTTATACTGGTGCCGAATTAATGACAGTTCTGTCAACATGTGACGCCTTTTGTCTCGTGTTCCTACTGTCATGTGTTTTCACTGACACGTGAGGATTTCTTAAAATGTCCGATTTTTTAAAGGCAGTTTGGTGTTGTATTTTGCACCAGGAGCAGGAAGGGAAACAATCTCACAAAGGAGTCTAGTTGTACGATCGTCTTCAAACGTGAGGCGGTGTCACACGTCAGCCTCTTCAGTGTTCATTAGTGAGCGCTCCACCTGACAGGTGAGGCTCATCATCATGCTGATTACTGCACAGGTGTGACGAGAGCTGGTCTCTATCAGAGCTCAAGTCAATCTGACCAAAGTCTGAGAGACGCTGAGGAGGAACCTGTCTTCAGGACGGACGGACGGACGGATGGACGGACAGATGTCGTGTTGAAATGAAGCGACTTCATATAAACTGTAGGTGACATCAGTAACTTGTCTCTCACCTGCAGAGACACTCTGAGATCAAATAAATCCTGACTAATGGTTCAGAACGTCACACACATGTTCACGTGTTCACATGTTCACGTGTTCACATGTTCACGTGTTCACGTGTTCACATGTTCACGTGTTGACCACGGAAACACAGACGACAGAACACAATAAAACATTTTTAAAAAGACAGTCAGAAAATAATGAAATAAAATCCCTAATTCAATAAATATTTAAATAAATATTCCCAGGTGTTTCCAGGTGTTTCCAGGTGATTCCAGGTGATGCTTGTGTGACATGTTATAAACTCTCCTCTGGTGTCTGATAAATGTTGCAAAGTAACTGACTTTTCCTTTAAATAAGAAGCTGCTGACCTTAAACTCAACGAGTGTGAATAAAGATAAGATCAACTTAAGATAAACATAAGATAAGATTAAGTCAAGATAAAATAAACTTAATATGAAATGAGATAAACTTAAGATAAAATAAACGTAAGATAAATTTAGGATTAGATAAACTTAAAACACTTTCCCAGCAGCACTTGAACACCTCATGTGTGACAGAACGAGTCAGTGAACACATCGTGTGTGTACTTCCTGTCTGCAGGTGTGTATCAGAGGCTGATGGGTCATATTTAGAGCGGCAGCCGTGACCTCTGACCCCCGGGCTCTGAGCGCAGGTGAAGTGAAGCTGACGGTGGGTTCAAGTGTCGGTCGGAATGTGGGAGTATTGTGTTCAAAGGAAGTCCTGACACAGAGACAACAGGCTCGTCCTCGGAGCTCCGGCCCGGGAACGCCAGGAATGCCGGGAGCAGCGGGGGGGGGGTAAGTGTTATATGAGAGGAGTCAGATGGCAGCAAGCGCAGGGTTAATCTGACAGCTGGGGGGGGGGGGGGGGGATTAACAGAGAACAATGACCTGCTGAGCGCCTCTGAGCGCACTCAGTGAGGATCCACATCCGTTCAGCCCCGACTCAACGACCAGGATTTACTGCGCCTCATTCAGGAGCGCCATAAATCAACAATAGCGCGGGGGGCGGGGTTATATTTGGAAGAGCTGAGGAACATCTAGGGGCCATCAGGGACCATCAGGGACCATCACAGACCATCAGAGACCATCAGGGACAATCAGAGACATACAGGGACCATCAGAGACCATCAGAGATCTACAGAGACCATCAGAGGCCAACAGAGACATACAGGGACCATCAGAGACATACAGGGACCACCAGAGACCATCAGAGACCATCAGGGACCATCAGGGACAATCCGAGACATACAGGGACCATCAGAGACCATCAGGGACTATCAGAGACCAACCAAGACCTGCAGAGACCATCAGAGACCATCAGGGACCTACAGGGACCATTAGAGACCATCAGAGACCTACAGAGACCTACAGGGACCATCAGAGACCTACAGGGACCATCAGAGACCATTAGAGACTATCAGGGACCATCAGAGACCACCAGAGACCGTCAGGGACCATCAGAGACCACCAGAGACCACCAGAGACCATCAGAGACCATCAGGGACCACCAGAGACCACCAGAGACCATCAGGGACCACCAGGGACCACCAGAGACCACCAGAGACCATCAGGGACCATCAGGGACAATCAGAGACATACAGGGACCATCAGAGACCATCAGAGACCAACAGAGACCATCAGGGATTATCAGGGACAATCAGAGACATACAGGGACCATCAGAGACCATCAGAGACCAACAGAGACCATCAGGGACCATCAGGGACAATCAGAGACATACAGGGACCATCAGAGACCACCAGAGACCAACAGAGACCATCAGGGACTATCAGAGACAATCAGAGACATACAGGGACCATCAGAGACCATCAGAGACCTACATAGACCATCAGGGACTATCAGAGACCAACAGAGACCTGCAGAGACCATCAGAGACCTACAGGGACCATCAGAGGCCAACAGAGACCTACAGAGACCTACAGGGACCATCAGAGACATACAGGGACCATCAGAGACCATCAGAGACCACCAGAGACTATCAGGGACCAACAGAGACATACAGGGACCATCAGAGACCATCAGAGATCTACAGAGACCATCAGAGGCCAACAGAGACATACAGGGACCATCAGAGACATACAGGGACCACCAGAGACCATCAGAGACCATCAGGGACCATCAGGGACAATCCGAGACATACAGGGACCATCAGAGACCAACCAAGACCTGCAGAGACCATCAGAGACCATCAGGGACCTACAGGGACCATTAGAGACCATCAGAGACCTACAGAGACCTACAGGGACCATCAGAGACCTACAGGGACCATCAGAGACCATTAGAGACCACCAGAGACTATCAGGGACCATCGGAGACCACCAGAGACTATCAGGGACCATCAGAGACCATCAGAGACCACCAGAGACCGTCAGGGACCATCAGAGACCACCAGAGACCACCAGAGACCACCAGGGACCATCAGGGACCACCAGAGACCACCAGAGACCATCAGGGACCATCAGGGACAATCAGAGACATACAGGGACCATCAGAGACCACCAGAGACCAACAGAGACCATCAGGGACTATCAGGGACAATCAGAGACATACAGGGACCATCAGAGACCATCAGAGACCTACATAGACCATCAGGGACTATCAGAGACCAACAGAGACCTGCAGAGACCATCAGAGACCTACAGGGACCATCAGAGGCCAACAGAGACCTACAGAGACCTACAGGGACCATCAGGGACCGTCAGAGACCACCAGAGACCACCAGAGACCATCAGGGACCGTCATAGACCACCAGAGACCACCAGGGACCATCAGGGACCATCAGAGACCACCAGGGACCATCAGGGACCATCAGAGACCACCAGAGACCACTAGGGACCATCAGAGACCACCAGAGACCACCAGGGAATGTCATAGACCACCAGAGACCACCAGAGACTATCATGGACCATCAGAGACCACCAGAGACCACCAGGGACCGTCAGAGACCACCAGAGACCACCAGAGACCATCAGGGACCATCAGAGACCACCAGGGACCATCAGAGACCACCAGAGACCACCAGGGACCGTCAGAGACCACCAGAGACCACCAGAGACCACCAGGGACCGTCAGAGACCACCAGAGACCATCAGGGACCGTCAGAGACCACCAGAGACCATCAGAGACCATCAGAGACCTACAGGGACCATTAGAGACCATCAGAGACCTACAGAGACCTACAGGGACCATCAGAGACCTACAGGGACCATCAGAGACCACCAGAGACTATCAGGGACCATCAGAGATCACCAGAGACCACCAGAGACTATCAGGGACCATCAGAGACCACCAGAGACCGTCAGGGACCGTCAGAGACCACCAGAGACCATCAGAGACCATCAGGGACCATCAGAGGCCATCAGGGACCACCAGAGACCATCAGGGACCATCAGAGACCACCAGAGACCATCAGGGACCGTCAGAGACCATCAGGGACCACCAGAGACCGTCAGAGACCACCAAAGACCATCAGAGACCACCAGACACCACCAGAGACCATCAGAGACCACCAGAGACCATCAGGGACCGTCATAGACCACCAGAGACCACCAGGGACCGTCAGAGACCACCAGAGACCATCAGGGACCATCAGAGACGACCAGAGACCATCAGGGACCATCACAGATCACCAGAGACCATCAGAGACCGTCAGAGACCACCAGAGACCGTCAGGGACCATCACAGATCAACAGAGACCACCAGGGACCGTCAGAGACCACCAGAGACCATCAGAGACCATCAGAGACCACCAGAGACCATCAGGGACCATCACAGATCAACAGAGACCACCAGGGACCGTCAGAGACCACCAGAGACCGTCAGAGACCGTCAGAGACCACCAGAGACCATCAGGGACCATCACAGACCACCAGAGACCATCAGGGACCATCACAGACCACCAGAGACCATCAGAGACCGTCAGAGACCACCAGAGACCATCAGGGACCACCAGAGACCACCAGAGACCATCACAGACCGTCAGAGACCACCAGAGACCATCAGGGACCATCACAGACCAACAGAGACCACCAGGGACCGTCAGAGACCACCAGAGACCATCAGAGACCGTCAGAGACCACCAGAGACCTGCAGAGGAAGGAGACGCTCTCTGTTTTGTTTAAACTCCACATTGTTTCACTGTTCATTCTCCAACAGACGCTGACTCAAGTGACATCACTCGAGGTTTTTACTGATGTTAAAGGCCGTGCAGTGAACACCCGGAAACACCTTCAGCTTTAATTTGGTCGTCATGACAACGATGCGTTAACGTTAAACAGCGCTGTCACATGATCAATAACTGTTGGTTTTATATTTTAAAAGACAGAAAGTGACGTTAAATATTTTCCCTCAATATTTTTTTAATTCTGAAAAATGTGAGATTTATTTCAGAGGTCACTGATCCTGGACCTGATCCTGGAACTGATCCTGGACCTGATCCTGGAACTGATCCTGGAACTGATCCTGGACCTGATCCTGGAACTGATCCTGGACTGATCCTGGAACTGATCCTGGACCTGATCCTGGAACTGATCCTGGACTGATCCTGGAACTGTTTTTATCTTCACTGTAACAATGATGATGATGATGAAGAAGACGGATCTCAGTGACGGAGGCGAGCGTCCCTCTGTCAGCAGGTCAGACCGTACTGAGGTTCAGTTACTGCGGTGAACATGTGACCAGGTGACCTTACCTTGGCCCCTGCAGGGCGGGATGACGAGGAGGACGAGGACGCAGCAGCTCAGCAGGACGGCTGCAGCTCTGGCTGAAGACATGGCGGAGACGTCGGGGGACGGAGACGACCTGAGACAGAGGAGACAGACGTGTTGGATAAACACACGGAGGCTCCTGAAAGGTGAGACGCCTCCACCAGGTGTGAGACGCATAAATCAGACGACCTGCCGCCGCTCTGGGATCAGCTGATAACACGCGCTCACACACACTTCCTGTCGTTATGAACAGAGTCCAGAAGTCTTCAGACCTCAGGTCATTCTGTGCCCCTCAGCTGGACTCATCAGGTGCTGACCTGCCAGTCTCTGACGAGGGCGTCGCCGACCCGTCTCTCTGACAGGAAGTTCATCACCTGTTTATGTTTTATTATTTTATTATTTACGGTTTGAATCCTCGTTAAAACGACTCGTTAGTCTTTAATCATTAAACGTTTTGATGCCAAAAGAAAAACTGATGGTTCATTTCATTAATTTAGATTCCAGCTGGAGGTGACATCAGACGACAAAAATCTTTATGAATTAATAAAATATAATTCAGTAAATTAATTTGATGTAATTTAATTTAATTGCTGTATTTAAATTCAACATTTTTGAGTGAGTCAAATTAACTTAAATAATTCAATGTAAGTGAACAATTCGATTTGAAACAATTTTATTGAATTCATTAAATGTGATTTAATAATTATTTATTTTATTTATTCAAATTAATTAAATCTAATTCAATGGGTTATTTTATGCAAATTAATCTGATTACCTATATTCAAATTAAGTTGATTAATTTACTGATATTTTGCTCCATTTGAGTAAATTTGATTCAGTTTAATCAGGCTAATTTAATTAATTCAATGTAAGTATATTATTCGATTAAAATGATTGAATTGATGTAATTTGATTAAAACAAAGATGTAGCCTAAAACAAATGATTTATGTCAATGACATTCAAATTAAATTGATCTATTTATTTATAATTTGTAATTAATGATTTGATTAGAAGGAATTCGTTTAATTAATTCATTAATCTGAGTTCATTTGATTCAATTTAATTAATTATAATTATAATATAATTAAATAACATTATTGTAACAATTATTTGATTGGAATAAATCAATTTCATTAACTTCATTAATTTTATTTTAAAAATGTATTTATGTCATTAATTATTCAAATTCATTAAATCTAAATCAATGTTTTGTTTTTTTTTGATGAATTGTAATCAAATTAAACTGATTAATTTACATCTGTTTTCCTACATTTGAGTAAATTTGATTCAGTTTCAATGTGAGTTAATTATTTGTTTGGAATAAATTGGGGAAAAATGGAATTTCATTAATTTAATGTAATTAAATTTACTTATTCATTGAATATATTCAAATTAATTAAATGTAATTCAAGTTATTTATCACTTGGAGTCTGAGCTTTCATGTATCTGATTGGTCGACACGGCGTCTTGACGCATGATGTCACAGGGTGTTGCAGTATGAGTTAAACAGAGCGGTGATGCAGTGGTTGTGAACGCAGCATGCTCGTGCGCGTCTTCAGATTTGTGTAAAATCACAAAAAAATTAATAATATTAATAACAGGAAATAAAACTCAAAAGTTAAACTTACACGTTGTAAACAAATGATTTGTGTAAATTCTTCACGACCTTTTGTTTACAGTCGAGATTTTAGTTTGACTTCCTGGACGTTGGTCAGCACATACACATGTTACACTGTACGCACGCTGGCGCCTCATTGGCCTCTGGATCGTACGTCAACATCGCCGCCACAGTGGAGCGGAGACGCTCCTGTAAACGTTAACATGTAAACAGGAGAGCTGCGGTCTCACCTGGTCCAAGATGGTGGCAACAGATTCAAACACACCGTCTGACGACAACACGTCAGTGACACAGACAGGAAGTTCACCTGAGAGACACTGCACCTTTAAATGTCCCAGCACACCTGGACCTGCAGCGGCCAGGAGTGTTTCCAGCTTCCTGTTCCTACCTGCTGCTTCCTGTTTATGTCCCCTCCTCCTCTTCCTCCTCCTCGTCCTTCGTCTTCGTCTTCTTCTCTTGCTGGTTTGATGTCCTCAGATCTCCTCTTGGTTTCTCCCGTCAGATCTCGTCATGTTGTGTGTTCATCTCGTCTCCTTCTTCTCCTTCTTCTTCTCCTCCTGCTTCTCCTTGTTCTTCTCCTCCTTCTTCTCCTTCTTCTTCTCCTCTTCCTCCTGCGTTCAGCTTCAGTCTGTTCAGCCTGTTGCTGTAGTGACAGACCCTCGGGGCGTTCTGCCCACACACTCGACTGGCAGGCGGCAGGAAATAACGAGCAGGATCATTTTTCCAGAGATTACAGAACAGGAACTGACATGCCTCGACTACTGACTGTCTCTCTGTGTGTGTGTGTGTGTGTGTGTGTGTGTGTGTGTGTGTGTGTGTGTGTGTGTTCTGGTATGTAAAGACACACACACATCTTTTGTTTCAGTGTGTTTGCTCGAGAAAGAAAAGAATGAAGCGTGTGTGTGTGTGTGTGTGTGTGTGTGTGTGTGTGTGAATGGATAGCAACAGGTGGCCAATTTAATGCTTCAACATGGACACACACACACACACACACACACTTGTAAAGCTGCAGTATTTGCAGATATAAATCCTCTGTGATTCAGTACCAGAACAAAATCCTGTAACTGAGTACATTTACTCAAGTACTCGAGTATTTCCAGTTTTATCTCCGCCTCCTGTCAGACGTAAACCTCATACTTCATACTGCAGAGCTTCTGTTCCTTTATGTGTCGATGTCGTTGGTTTTCCTGTGAAAAATAAGGCACCAACATTCGTACATATCGTACGTGATCATGAGCCACTCATTCGTCAATAACGTGTGAATTTTGAATGCTGCGATCACGTGACCGTCACGCTGAATAAAGAACAAAGAAGGAAGTGGTCCTGTAAGGTCGGAGGTCGAGGCAGTAGATGGGTCAGAAACATAAAACAGGACACAGCTGCTGTGTGAACGTACATCGTCACCGTGTTTCTTTTCCTGAACTTAAGCTCAGTATCTTTACATCAAGCACATACCCTTACAAACAGTACGTGACTTAACCTTAAGTATGTAACTTTACATCAAGCACATACCCTTACAAACAGTACGTGACTTAACCTTAAGTATGTAACTTTACATCAAGCACATACCCTTACAAACAGTACGTGACTTAACCTTAAGTATGTAACTTTACATCAAGCACATACCCTTACAAACAGTACGTGACTTAACCTTAAGTATGTAACTTTACATCAAGCACATACCCTTACAAATAGTACGTAACTTAACCTTAAGTATGTAACTTTACATCAAGCACATACCCTTACAAACAGTACGTGACTTAACCTTAAGTATGTAACTTTACATCAAGCACATACCCTTACAAACAGTACGTGACTTAACCTTAAGTATGTAACTTTACATCAAGCACATACCCTTACAAATAGTACGTAACTTAACCTTAAGTATGTAACTTTACATCAAGCACATACCCTTACAAACAGTACGTGACTTAACCTTAAGTATGTAACTTTACATCAAGCACATACCCTTACAAACAGTACGTGACTTAACCTTAAGTATGTAACTTTACATCAAGCACATACCCTTACAAATTGTACGTAACTTAACCTTAAGTATGTAACTTTACATCAAGCACATACCCTTACAAATTGTACGTAACTTAACCTTAAGTATGCAACTTTACATCAAGCACATACCCTTATAAACAGTACGTAACTTTACATCAAGCACATACACTTACAAACAGTGCGTAACTTAACCTTAAGTATGTAACTTTACATTAAGCACATACCCTTACAAATAGTACGTAACTTAACCTTAAGTATGTAACTTTACATCAAGCACATACCCTTACAAACAGTACGTAACTTAACCTTAAGTATGTAACTTTACATCAAGCACATACCCTTACAAACAGTACGTAACTTAACCTTAAGTATGTAACTTTACATCAAGCACATACCCTTACAAACAGTACGTGACTTAACCTTAAGTATGTAACTTTACATCAAGCACATACCCTTACAAATAGTACGTAACTTAACCTTAAGTATGTAACTTTACATCAAGCACATACCCTTACAAACAGTACGTGACTTAACCTTAAGTATGTAACTTTACATCAAGCACATACCCTTACAAATTGTACGTAACTTAACCTTAAGTATGTAACTTTACATCAAGCACATACCCTTACAAATTGTACGTAACTTAACCTTAAGTATGCAACTTTACATCAAGCACATACCCTTACAAACAGTACGTAACTTTACATCAAGCACATACCCTTACAAACAGTGCGTAACTTAACCTTAAGTATGTAACTTTACATTAAGCACATACCCTTACAAATAGTACGTAACTTAACCTTAAGTATGTAACTTTACATCAAGCACATACCCTTACAAATTGTACGTAACTTAACCTTAAGTATGTAACTTTACATCAAGCACATACCCTTACAAATTTAACATTAAGTCTGTAACTTTACATCAAGCACATACCCTTACAAATTGTACGTAACTTAACCTTAAGTCTGTAACTTTACATCAAGCACATACCCTTACAAATTGTACGTAACTTAACCTTAAGTATGTAACTTTACATCAAGCACATACCCTTACAAATAGTACGTAACTTAACCTTAAGTATGTAACTTTACATCAAGCACATACCCTTACAAATAGTACGTAACTTAACCTTAAGTATGTAACTTTACATCAAGCACATAGCCTTACAAATTTAACGTTAAGTATGTAACTTTACATCAAGCACATACCCTTACAAATTGTACGTAACTTAACCTTAAGTCTGTAACTTTACATCAAGCACATACCCTTACAAATTGTACGTAACTTAACCTTAAGTATGTAACTTTACATCAAGCACATACCCTTACAAATTGTACGTAACTTAACCTTAAGTATGTAACTTTACATCAAGCACATACCCTTACAAATTGTACGTAACTTAACCTTAAGTCTGTAACTTTACATCAAGCACATACCCTTACAAATTGTACGTAACTTAACGTTAAGTATGTAACTTTACATCAAGCACATACCCTTACAAATTGTACGTAACTTAACCTTAAGTCTGTAACTTTACATCAAGCACATACCCTTACAAATTGTACGTAACTTAACCTTAAGTATGTAACTTTACATCAAGCACATACCCTTACAAATTGTACGTAACTTAACCTTAAGTATGTAACTTTACATCAAGCACATACCCTTACAAATTGTACGTAACTTAACCTTAAGTCTGTAACTTTACATCAAGCACATACCCTTACAAATTGTACGTAACTTAACCTTAAGTATGTAACTTTACATCAAGCACATACCCTTACAAATTGTACGTAACTTAACCTTAAGTCTGTAACTTTACATCAAGCACATACCCTTACAAACAGTACGTAACTTAACCTTAAGTATGTAACTTTACATCAAGCACATACCCTTACAAATAGTACGTAACTTAACCTTAAGTATGTAACTTTACATCAAGCACATACCCTTACAAATAGTACGTAACTTAACCTTAAGTATGTAACTTTACATCAAGCACATACCCTTACAAATAGTACGTAACTTAACCTTAAGTATGTAACTTTACATCAAGCACATAGCCTTACAAATTTAACGTTAAGTATGTAACTTTATATCAAGCACATACCCTTACAAATAGTAAGTAACTTTACGTTAAGCAGATAACTTTATTTAAGTGCGTAACTTCACGTTATGTAATTCTACATTAAGTGCTGCTTAACTCTACATTAAGGTTGTGACTTTACATAACTTTACATTAAGTACATAACTTAATGTAACTTAACAGAAAGTACATAACTTTACATTGAGTGCGTATCAGTACATTGAGTACTTTATCTTAGGTGCGCAGTTTGACAAATAGTACGTAAATAACCATAAAGTGCATATCTTTACGTTGACTATGTAACTTTACATTAAGTGCTGTGTAACTTCACGTTGTCTTTACCTGCAGAGGGGAGGAGTTTAAATCATTGAACAGGAAGTCTGAATCTGAGTCTGAATCTTTTGAACATTTTCCAGGAAAACTTTTGTCACTTTTCACGTAGTCGGACTGTTTACGTATAAATTCATCGAATTCCAGATCCTGAAGGAAATAAAGTTTCCATACAAACGTGGTCACGTGAAACACGTTTTCACAGAAGGTCGTGAGACACATCAGATGTTTCTGACGGGAGATTAAACATGTCAGCAGGTCATCGGCCTCAAGTGACGACTCCATCAACGACAAACTTAAAGAAAACTTAAAGAAAACGTAAAGAACATCAAAACTTTTCAGTGCGTTAAAAAACGAACTGAATCAAGTGTTCCTGTGACCTGTGTGAACTCTGCTGAACGCTGCTGGTGTCTTTAACTGAAACTTCAAATTCTTTTTTAAAATGGAGGATTGTATAAATCAGTTTCTGATTCTCATCTTCATCCATTCTGTTCTCTGATCCTCTTCACGCTGTGGAGATGACATCATCATACAGCGATGACCAGACGGTGACAGAGGAAGCTGAGACGAGCTGAGAGTGGCTGAATCCAGAGCGTCACAACGAAGGAAACCTTTCAAAGTGTCTCTGTTGTTTTCAGCTCCGACAGGTCCGACTTTCAGAATAATCTTCTCACAGGGACGCCAACTCGGCCCCGTGGGGGGGCAGCTGCTGCCATGGCAACCAGAGGAGCAGGAAGAGGAGGAGGAGGAGGAGGAGGAGGCTGGTGGACGCGTGCAGGATGCAGAGTCACAGCTGTTTGATGTTTCTGAGCGTTTCATCAGTGTGAAACTGAAACGTCCTGCGGGCTCAAACGCATCACAGTGTGCGATATTTAAGACGATATTTTACACGTCGCCGCTCAGTGACCAAAGAAAGTGTCACATAAAAACAAACATTGTATGTACAGTAAGTGATGCTGATTGGCTAACACCTCTGACACACCCTGAAAACAAAACGTACCTCAGAGCCTGTTTCACATCGTTCCAAAGAAACATTTCATTCAACCTGAAACTGAGCGATGTGCAGCGGTTTGTGATCAGCTGTGAGCGCGTGCAGAAGACAGAAACTGACGTCCAGTGGAGGTGGAAGTGTTCAGATCCTTCACCGGAAATTAATGTTTAAATATAAATATTAATGTGATGCTCTCGTCCTGATTGTTTAATGACATCAGAACAGAAAAGACAGCTAAAGGCTGTGCTAATGCTAACACAGGCTACACATCGTTAGCTCCGCGGGTAGACATAAACGTTAGCATAACAGATAAAGTAATGTTAGCATTAAAAAATAAGGCATTACAATATAAAGCACTGTTAGCAGAAAAGTTAAGTAACACTGGCATAAAAATCATGTAAGTATTAACGGTAACATAGCAGTAGTTAAAAAAAACAGTAACATCAGCGTAAAACATAGAGTTAGCACTAAAAAATAAAGCATTGAAAAATAAAGAAACAATAGTATAAAAAATAAAGTCAGCATTACAAAATTAAGTACCATTAGCATAAAAAGTAAACATTAGCATAAAAATCATGTTGGCATCAAAAGTAAAGTCCCATTAGTATTACAAAAATGAAGTAATATTAGCGTAACGAAAAAAAATTGTTACAAAATAAAGAAATGTTAGCATAAAAAAAGTGAAGTAACATTAGCATATATACTGAAGCAATGTTAGCATTAAATAAAATAGCATTAGTATTAAAAAATAAAGCAGCATTAACATAAAATCATGTTAGCATCAAATTAAAGTAGCATTAGCACAAAGAAAAAGTTTGTTACAAAATAACGCAACATTAACATCAAAATCATGTTAGCATCAAAATTAAGTAGCATTAGTGCAAAGAAAAAAGTTTGTTACAAAATAAAGTAATGTCAGCATTAAAAATAAAATATCATTAGTAGTAAAACAAAAAAAAAAGGAAAATTAGCGTTAAAAATGATAGCATTAACAATAAAGCAGCATTAGCATTAAGAAAATAACGTAATGTTAGCATCAAAAGTAAAATAACATTAGCATAAGAAGTAAAGTAATGTTAGCAGGAACATAAAGAAAGCACTAAAAAAATGGTGTAAAAACTAATGGTAGCACTTAAATAGTAAAGTAACATTAGCATGATAAAAGAGATATCAGCATTAAAAATAAAGTAGCATTAGCATTAAAAACATAAAGTAATGTTAGCACAAAAAATAAAGTTAGCATTTAAAAAACTAAAGTAACGGGGTTAGGGTTAGCATAGAAAAATCAAGTAGTGTTTGTGTAAAAAATAAAGTAACTTCAGCATAAATATAAAGTCACGTTAGCATAAAACAAAAATGGTTGTCATGGAAACACTTCAAAATGTTGTCTGAATAAAACGCAGGTTGTTGAGTTGATACGAACACAAACACTGCCTCTGTCAGATGTAAAATGGCTCCTCGGTGTTGTCAGCTGAACAGCTTTAAAGTAAAAGTATCGACACACAGAAAACGTTCACGAGTGACTGAGACATGTTCACGTGTGACATCACAACGTGACGGTTCCTGATGCGTCAGCAGCTCGCTCTACGTTCTTCCTGTTTAAAGGTTCAAACAGTCGCAGCGCAGAGTAAAGTTTGGTTCTTACCTTCACCTCCTGTTTTAATGTCTCACTGCTCCTTAATATTCAGCCAGTGTGTGTTCACTCCCGCTGCCTTCAACACACACACACACCAACACACACACACACCAACACACACACCAACACACACACACATCAGCACACACACCAACACACACACACATCAGCACACACACCAACACACACATCAACACACACACACACCAACACACACACCAACACACACACACACCAACACACACACCAACACACACACACACCAACACACACACCAACACACACACACATCAGCACACACACCAACACACACATCAACACACACACACACACACATCAACACACACACACACACACACACACACATCAACACACACACACACACATCAACACACACACATACATCAACACACACACACACACACATCAACACACACACACACACACACACACACACACATCAACACACACACACATCAACACACACACACACACACACCAACACACACACACACATCAACACACACACCAACACACACACACACACACATCAACACACACACACACACACACACACATCAACACACACACACACACACACACACACACACACACACACACACACATCAACACACACACACACACACACACCAACACACACACACACATCAACACACACACCAACACACACACACACATCAACACACACACCAACACACACACACACATCAACACACACACACACACACACACAGTGCTGCTCTGCAGGTTATTTTAAAGAGTGTTTGAAGCTGCAGACGGACGACAGGAGGACCTGTCCTCCACCCGTCCTCCACCCATCCCCCCTCTTCATTTAACACACTCCCTCTCTGCAGGCTCCGACCCCGACACACACACACACACACACACACACACACACACACACACACACACACACACGTACAGCAGTGTAACTGTGGTGTTAAATGAAATAACAGCAGAGAATCAGTAACACACAGAGTACACAGTGTGTGTGTGTGTGTGTGTGTGTGTGTGTGTGTGTGTGTGCTGACGACACACAGTCCGTCAGGTGTTAATGAGTGTTGATTGTCACTTTTAACACGTCGACAATTGAGGTCAAACACGTGTGATGTTGTGAACGGAGCTGGCGGTCCCTGTCCTTCATCCTCATCATCACACTGTGGCATCATCTTCCTCCAAACACATTACAGTCTGTTTTCACACAGGTGTGTTTGTAAAGACGACCGGGACAAAGACCAGACAAGTCCGAGTCAGAACACCTGGAGGACACGATCACTACTTCACCAATCAATCAATCAATCAATTTTATTTATAAAGCCCAATATCACAAATCACAATTTGCCTCAGAGGGCTTTACAGCATACGACATCCCTCTGTCCTTAGGACCCTCACAGCGGCTAAGGAAAAACTCCCCAAAAAAACCTTTTAACGGGGAGAAAAAATGGTAGAAACCTCAGGAAGAGCGACTGAAGGAGGGATCCCTCTTCCAGGACGGACAGACGAGCAATAGATGTTGTACAGAACAGATCAATATAATGAATTAACAGTAATCCATATGACACAATGAGACATAAGGAGAAACAGATATTATATTAATAATATGATTATATATGTATGTGACAATAATGATATGTGTATAATAGTCCAGGTATGACTAATAGTAACAGCAGCAGTGGGAGGCATCAGGCAGGACCACGGCAGCAGCACAACACCACACACCATCCAGGCACAGCTGTGACACCAGTTAACCTGAGAGACAGTGGAGCACAAAGGCTCCGGAGAACAAGCCGAGTTAGTGACATGCAGTAGAGCCGAGTTAGTGACATGCAGTAGAGCAGAGTTAGTGACATGTAGTAGAGTCGAGTTAGATACATGCTGTAGAGCCAAGTTAGTGACATGCAGTAGAGCAGAGTTAGTGACATGCTGTAGAGCAGAGTTAGTGACATGCAGTAGAGACGAGTTAGTGACATGCTGTAGAGACGAGGTAGTGACATGCAGTAGAGCAGAGTTAGTGACATGCTGTAGAGCAGAGTTAGTGACATGTAGTAGAGCCGAGTTAGTGACATGCTGTAGAGCAGAGTTAGTGACATGCTGTAGAGCAGAGTTAGTGACATGCTGTAGAGCAGAGTTAGTGACATGCAGTAGGCCCGGGTTAGAGAGATGCAGTAACAGGACATGAATGTTAGCAAAGGACAGAGAGAGAGAGAGAGAGAGAGAGAAGGAGAGAAGGAGAGAAGGGGCTCGGTGTATTATAGGAGGTCCCCCGGCAGACTAGGCCTATGTCAGCCTAACTAGGGGCTGGTCCAAGACAAGCCTGAGCCAGCCCTAACTATAAGCTTTATCAAAAAGGAAAGTCTTAAGTCTAGTCTTAAAAGTGGAGACGGTGTCTGCCTCCCGGACCGAAACAGGAAGCTGATTCCACAAAAGAGGAGCCTGATAGCTGAAGGCTCTGGCTCCTGTTCTACTTTTGGGTACTTTAGGGACCACGAGTAACCCTGCATTCTCAGAGCGCAGTGTTCTGGTGGGATAATAGGGCACTATGAGCTCTCTGAGATATGATGGAGCCTGATCATTTAGAGCTTTGTAAGTTAAGAGAAGGATTTTAAATTCAATTCTGGATTTTACAGGGAGCCAGTGCAGAGAAGCTAAAACAGGAGAAATATGATCTTGTCTCTTAGTTCCTGTCAGTACACGTGCCGCCGCGTTCTGAATTAGCTGGAGAGTTTTCAGGCACTTATTAGAGCTACCTGATAATAGAGAATTACAGTAATCCAGCCTCGAGGTAACAAACGCATGGACCAATTTTTCAGCATCTTTTAGTGACAGGATAGGCCTAATTTTCGCAATATTACGCAGATGAAAAAAATGCAGTCCGAGACGTTTGTTTTAAATGGGAGTTAAAAGACAAATCTTGATCAAATATTACGCCGAGGTTTCTTACGGTAGTGCTAGAGCCCAGAGCAATGCCATCCAGAGAAACTATGTCATCAGATAAAGAGTGTCTGAGCTGTTTGGGGCCAAGAACAATAACTTCAGTTTTGTCTGAATTTAACATCAGGAAATTGGTGCTCATCCAGGTTTTTATATCTTTAAGGCATTTCTGAAGTTTAGTTAATTGATCCGTTTCTTCTGGCTTTATCGATAAATACAACTGTGTATCATCCGCATAACAATGGAAATTTATGGAGTGATTTCTAATGATGTTACCTAAGGGAAGCATATATAGAGTGAATAGAATTGGTCCGAGCACTGAACCTTGAGGTACTCCAAAACAAACTTTAGTACGTGAAGATGATTCATTATGAACGTGAACAAACTGAAAGCGATCGGATAAATAAGATTTAAACCAGCTTAGTGCAGAACCTTTAAGGCCAATTGAATGTTCCAGTCTCTGTAGCA
This sequence comes from Cephalopholis sonnerati, assembly GCA_019142605.1. Classification (NCBI taxonomy): domain Eukaryota; kingdom Metazoa; phylum Chordata; class Actinopteri; order Perciformes; family Serranidae; genus Cephalopholis; species Cephalopholis sonnerati. The sequence continues at coordinate 834,895 of JAGQAX010000018.1, forward strand.
GAATTTGATGGTCAATTGTGTCAAATGCGGCACTAAGATCTAGTAAAACAAGTACAGAGACGAGTCCTTGGTCTGAAGCAGTCAGAAGATCATTTGTAATTTTAACTAGTGCTGTCTCGGTGCTATGATGGGCCCTAAATCCTGACTGAAATTCCTCAAATAAACTATTATCATGGAGAAAGTCACACAGCTGGTCTGCGACTACTTTCTCAAGGATCTTTGAGAGAAAGGGAAGGTTGGATATAGGTCTGTAATTGGCTAACACCTCTGGATCCAATGTGGGCTTTTTTAACAGAGGTTTAATTACAGCTACCTTAAAAGACTGTGGTACATAGCCTGTTAATAAAGATATATTGATCATGTCTAGTATGCAAGTGTTAACTAAAGGTAAGACTTCCTTAAGTAGCCTAGTTGGGATGGGGTCCAAGAGACACGTTGATGACTTGGATGAAGAAATCATTGAGGTCAGTTGTTGAATAGAAATCAGGGAGAAGCAATCTAAATATGTATCAGCACTTATAGCTGTGCTTGAAGGCAGATTAGTACTGTTAGAGGGCAGGAGGTCATGAATTTTGTCTCTAATAGTTACAATTTTGTCATTAAAAAAGCTCATAAAATCATTACTGCTAAGGGCTAAAGGAATACAAGGCTCAATAGAGCTGTGACTCTCTGTCAGCCTGGCTACAGTGCTGAAAAGAAACCTGGGGTTGTTCTTATTTTCTTCTATTAATGATGAGTAATAGTTTGCTCTGGCATTGCGGAGGGCTCTCCTATATGTTTTTAGACTATCTAACCAGATTAAACGAGAATCTTCCAGTTTGGTTAATCGCCAATTCCTTTCAAATTTTCGCGACATTTGCTTTAATTTTCTGGTTTGGGAGTTATACCAGGGAGCAAACTTTCTTTGCTTTGCGAACTTCTTTTTAAGAGGTGCTACAGAGTCAAGAGTTGTTACAGCGAGCCTGCAGCGCTATCGACGAGATAATCAATTTGGGAGACTTTAAAGTCAGTACGGGGAACCTCAGTTACAGAGGGTATTAAATTTAATGCCGATGGAATCACTTCCTTAAATTTTGCTACCGCACTATCTGATAAACACCTAGTATAGTAGCTGTTACTGAGTGGCGCGTAGTCAAGTAGACAGAAATCAAAAGTTATTAAGTAATGATCTGATAGAGAGGGATTCTCTGGAAAGACCATTAAGTTATTAATCTCAATTCCATACACCAGAGCTAGATCAAGGGTGTGGTTGAAACGGTGAGTGGGCTTATGTACACTTTGAGTGAAGCCAATGGAGTCTAATAATGTGATAAACGCAGTAGCGAGGGAGTCATTATCAACGTCCAGGTGAATATTGAAATCGCCTACAATAATAACTTTATCTGATTTCAGGACTAAACTGGATAAAAACTCGGAGAATTCAGATAAGAATTCTGAATACGGGCCAGGAGCGCGGTACACTATAACAAATAGAAGAGGCTGCGAGGTTTTCCAGGTCGGATGTAAAAGACTAAGGACAAGGCTTTCAAAGGATTTATAATCTAGTTTAGGTTTAGCGCTGATTAATAGACTAGAGTTAAAAATGGCTGCAACTCCCCCTCCTCGGCCGCTGCCTCGAGGAACGTGGGTATTATTATGACTGGGAGGAGTGGATTCATTTAGACTAACATATTCATCTTGACACAGCCAGGTTTCGGTGAGGCTGAGTAAATCAATATGATTATCTGATATTAATTCGTTTACTAACACTGCTTTGGAAGATAACGATCTGACATTTAACAGTCCGCATTTAATTCTCCTGTTTTGTCTTTCTGTCACAGAAGAGGTTTTAATTTTTATCAGGTTGTTCTGTACAACTCCTCTATGTTTGACTTTAGATTTAAATAATTTAGGAGGTCGGGGGACAGACACCGTTTGTATGACACTATGGGTGGGTGACTGCTCTAGAAGCTCAGAGAAGCGTTTTACACTGCGACTCTGATTCCTGGTCTCAACCCTGTGTTGTCACGGTTTTAGATCACTAATAAACTTGTCCAGGTTTCTAGATATGAGAGCAGCTCCATCCAAAGTGGGATGAATGCCATCTCTCCTGATCAGACCAGGTTTTCCCCAGAAGGTTTTCCAATTATTAACGAAGCCCACATCGTTTGCTGGACACCACCTGGACAGCCAGCGATTGAATGATGACATGCGGCTAAACATATCATCAGTGGTCAGATTTGGCAGGGGTCCAGAGAAAACTACGGAGTCCGACATAGTTTTAGCATACTGACACACCGAGGCAACATTAATTTTTGTGACCTCCGATTGGCGTAACCGGGTGTCATTAACGCCGACGTGAATAACAATCTTACTAAATCTACGTTTAGCCTTAGCCAGCAGTTTCAAATTTGATTCAGTGTCGCCCGCTCTGGCCCCAGGGATACATTTGACTATGGTCGCTGGTGTCGCTAACTTCACGTTTCTCAAAATAGAGCTGCCAATTACCAGAGTTTTCTCCTCAGCGGGTGTGTCGCTAAGTGGGGAAAAACAGTTAGAAACGTGAACGGGCTGGTGGTGAGTCGAGGGCTTCGGCCTGGTACTACGCTTCCCTCGGACAGTCACCCAGCCTCCTGGCTGCACAGGAGTTACCGGAGGACCGCTAACAGAGGCTATGCTAAGTGGCTCTGCGCCAGCTACAGGGGACTGGCTAACTACCGCAGCTACAGTTTGACTCTCCATGGTGCGGAGCCGAGCTTCTAATTGACTAAGCCTCGCCTCCAACGCAGAAAACAAACTACATTTCTCACATGTACCATTATCGCTAAAGGAGGCAGAGGAGTAACTAAACATCTGGCACACCGAGCAAGAGAGTGCAGGAGAGGAAGCCATCGCTAGGTGCTAAGCTAAGGTAGCTAACAAGGCTGAGGGTGTGTGAGCAAGCAAAGATGAATAAGACAGTCGTTTAAAGAAGCAGAGTGATTAACACTACAACTAGTGTGGTTTAAGGAGTGAAGTGGATGTTTAACGGCTAAAGTGAGGAGAAAAAGCAGAAAAGTAGCTGGTGAGAGATCGCTGCAGCAGCTGAGAGACACCAACACAGAAACACCGGAAATGACACAACACGCTTACCGCAGTACGTCAGGTATGTCAGTCAAGAGACCATGAACATGAACGCGTGTATGTGAGTTTTTAAAACTCGTGTAAACCCACTAAAAATAGACGACGGACTCTTTTCAGACTCTTACGGAGCTGCAGCGGACGAGTACACCTTTCTGTTTTTGTTTTTGGTCTTTTGTCAGAACAGGCCTGAAAACAGGTTAGCAAACAGTAGAAATAAATAATAAGGTAATGTTAGCACACACAAAAAATAGCATTAGTATTAAAAAATAAAATAATGTTAATGTAAAAAAAAATACTGTAAGCACAAAACATAAAGTACAATTAGCATAAAAATTAATGATGGTGTAAAAACTAAAGTCAGCACTAAAAAAATTCGAAATGCTAGCATGAAAAGTAAAGTTAGTGTTACAAAATAAATTATATTAGCAGAAAATAAAGTAGCATTAGCATAAAAAATAAAGTAATGTTAACATAAAAAGGAAATGTTTGCATCAAAAATAAAATAGCATTAGTATTAAAAAATACAATAAGGTTAGTGTAAAAAATAAAGTTAGCACTAAAAAATTAAGTAATGTTAGCATGAAACATAAAGTACAATTAGCATAAAAATTAATGATGGTGTAAAAACTAAAGTCAGCACTAAAAAAATTCGAAATGCTAGCATGAAAAGTAAAGTTAGTGTTACAAAATAAATTATATTAGCAGAAAATAAAGTAGCATTAGCATAAAAAATAAAGTAATGTTAACATAAAAAGGAAATGTTTGCATCAAAAATAAAATAGCATTAGTATTAAAAAATACAATAAGGTTAGTGTAAAAAATAAAGTTAGCACTAAAAAATTAAGTAATGTTAGCATGAAACATAAAGTAGCATCACCATAAAAAATAAAGTTACGTTAGCAAGTTAGTGTTACAAAATGATGTAATGTTAGCAGAAAAATGAAATAGCATCAGCATAAAAAAACAAAGTAGCATTAGCATTAAAAAAATGTTAGTGTAAAAATAAAGTTAGCACTAAAAACATGAAGTAATATTAGCAGAAAAAGGAAATGTTTGCATCAAAACTAAAATAGCATTAGTATTAAAAAATTAAAATAAAGTTACTGTAAAAATTATGTTAGCACTAAAAAATGGAATAATGTTAGCATAAAAATAAAGTAGCATCAGCATAAAAAAGTAAAATTAGCATAAAAGGAAATGTTAACTTTAAAAATAAAGTAGCATTAGCGTAAAAAAAATAAAGTAACGTTAGCATAAAAAATAAACTTAGCACAAAAAAGTAGTATTAGCATAAAAAATAAAGTAAAATTAGCATAAAAGGAAATGTTGGCATTGAAACTAAAATAGCATTAGCATTAAGACAAAGAAAAGTTAGCATTAAAAATGAAGTAGTGAGTCGGCACGCTGTGGAGTTAACGTTTGCTGCTGTTAATTTCTTTGTGGTGCTGCAGATAAATTCAGACTGTTCAGAGTCCAGTTATAATCCACCAAAGTTCTGTGGCTGTGTTTTAGTTATTAGAAATATCATCGTCATGATGACATCAGATGTGAGACGCGCTGCGGCGCGTCTGCTGCAGTCAGAACGCTGTAGACGATGAGCTCAGACGGCAGGACGCCGCCATGTGGTTGTGATATCAAACTCGTCTCTGACTCCTCGAGACGTCCTCTTGTCTGTAGGAAGTGTTTCGTCCTCGAGGACTCTCTCTGTCTGCCTGCTTTGTGTTCACAGCCTCGCTCGTCCTTTACCCAGAATGCTTTGCTGTTTGTTCGGGGCTCTGATGATCCACAGAGATCTGTAACGTCTGATCTGTGTTTCAGCTCCCAGCAGGCTGAGCGTGTTTGTTAGAGGATCAGATCTGACTCCAGATCAGCAGACGCCTGGCGGACCAGCAGGCTGAGACTCGTCTTCACCTGCACAAATGTCTCCAGGTGAGACTGAGGAGGACGCCTGACAGACGGCATGCTGGGAGACAAGAGGAACTCTGCGGAGTCAAAATCCTGATGTTCTGATAAGAACCTGAATATCAGCAGATTGAAGACAAAACCACATTCCTCCGGTCTGTGGATGAGGTGGAGAACATGTCTCCAAAATGTGTCCAATACAACCTCCTGAGGGACTCCTACAGTCACCTGAAGACCGTCAGAACCACCTGAGGGGCTCCTACAGTCACCTGAAGACCGTCAGAACCACCTGAGGGACTCCTACAGTCACCTGAAGACCGTCAGAACCACCTGAGGGACTCCTACAGTCACCAGAAGACCATCAGAACCACCTGAGGGGCTCCTACAGTCACCTGAAGACCGTCAGAACCACCTGAGGGACTCCTACAGTCACCATCAGAACCACCTGAGAGACTCCTACAGTCACCATCAGAACCACCTGAGGGACTCCTACAGTCACCTGAAGACCGTCAGAACCACCTGAGGGATTCCTACAGTCACCTGAAGACCATCAGAACCACCCGAGGGACTCCTACAGTCACCATCAGAACCACCTGAGGGACTCCTACAGTCACCTGAAGACCATCAGAACCACCCGAGGGACTCCTACAGTCACCATCAGAACCACCTGAGGGACTCCTACAGTCACCTGAAGACCGTCAGAACCACCCGAGGGACTCCTACAGTCACCATCAGAACCACCTGAGGGATTCCTACAGTCACCTGAAGACCGTCAGAACCACCTGAGGGACTCCTACAGTCACCTGAAGACCGTCAGAACCACCTGAGGGACTCCTACAGTCACCTGAAGACCGTCAGAACCACCTGAGGGATTTCTACAGTCACCTGAAGACCGTCAGAACCACCTGAGGGATTCCTACAGTCACCTGAAGACCGTCAGAACCACCTGAGAGACTCCTACAGTCACCTGAAGACCATCAGAACCACTCGAGGGACTCCTACAGTCACCAGAAGACTGTCAGGACCACCCGAGGGATTCCTACAGTCACCTGAAGACCGTCAGAACCACCTGAGGGGCTCCTACAGTCACCTGAAGACCGTCAGAACCACCTGAGGGATTCCTACAGTCACCTGAAGACCGTCAGAACCACCCGAGGGACTCCTACAGTCACCAGAAGACCATCAGAACCACCCGAGGGACTCCTACAGTCACCAGAAGACCGCCAGAACCTCCCGAAGGACTCCTACAGTCACCATCAGAACCACCTAAGGGACTCCTACAGTCACCCTGCACAGTGACCACTAGAACAACTTGTAGGGGTCTCAAAGACTTAGGTCTAGAACCATCTGATAACCAGCGAAGCCCTTCTCGATGACAGTGAC
>JAGQAX010000018.1:845101-890101 GCA_019142605.1 Cephalopholis sonnerati
CTCAAGTGAATCCACTGACTGAAACATACTGAACTTCACAGAGTATTTTTATTGTTAAAGTCTTTGACCCTGAGTGGACACAGAGGACACACTGAGGTCTCGTCCACACGGAGACACACAGTTATGAAAACAGATATTTTCCTCGATGTTTCAGCGTCTCGTCCACGAACGCTTTCAGATCACTGGAACAGATTTTTGAAAACTCCCTCTAAGGAGCAGATTTTATCGCCACCTACTGGTCCGCTGAGCGCCTGGAACGTTTCCTGCGTTTTAGTGTGGACGGACATATTTTTGAAAACAAAGGTTGTGTGGACGAAGTTATTCTGAACTGAGTGGAAAATATCAAATATGCGTACGTTTACGTGTGGACGGGACATTAAACGTGTGGTTTTACATGTTTAGCCGAACTTCTAGAAATATTTGTGTAAATATATTCAGACATTTTCTAAATCAGTTTTTAGACCGATTTCCTTTAAAGGACCAGTTCACCATTTACTGGAGTCCTGCTCGTCAGCACTCTTCTGTCTGTGCAGTGAATATGAAGCTACAGCTGGTTAGCTTAGCTTAGCAGAAAGACTGGAAACAGGTGGGAACAGTTAGCCTGGCTCCGCCCACAGTTCGATCTCTCAGAGTCACCTGGTGGTTTTATGGAAGGTGACTGTTTTTTAATTAACACTGATGAACTGAAACGAAGGAAATCAATCTGAAAACTGATCAATAATTTGGAAACTGATCAACAGTGTGTTAAGTTACAGAGTTTATAGTTAACGCAGCTGCAAGGACCTTTAGCGTGGTGTTGACGGTGGCGCCCCCTGTGGACAGAAACGGCATTGTTTCCATTAGCTCCAGCTCTGCAGAGCCAGAGGGCTGCAGAGTTTCAGAGGGCGGGGTATCTGTCAATCATTTTTAGCAAGCTAGCTATGCTAGCACTAGCTAGCGTCTGTGTATCAACTCCCCGATCATAATGGAATATAGTAACTTAAGCCGCTGCTCGTTTTAGAAGAACCACTGCAAGAAAATGTGTTCTTTGTTTGAACTATCCGACATTAAATGATCAATAAATTATAGTTAGCTAGCTAAGCGCTAACGTGCCCATTAGATGAAATGTTGTCTACTTGTCTAAACTCAAGTAGAGTATCAACAGACGGGAACGATTTTAATCAACATGTTAAAGTGGAAACTTTTCAGTGAGCTAACGCTGCAGCCAGAAACAAACATCTATGATCCATCGTCTGTTTGAGAATCTGAGCACAGAACACGTTTCCTTGGAGCGGTCCTCCTAAAATGAACCGTGGTGACAGTTACTGTATTCTGTAATGATCCATTATTATGGAGCTGATAAGGAAACAGCGTTAGCTTGTGAGCTAGTGTGCTAGGTAGTAGAAAACTTTTCCATTTCTGCTTTAAACAAGAAACTGTGGACACAATGCTAACATTGCTTTTACAACAACAATCTATATTATGTATTTAACAACCTCTGTGCGTACAACATAAAACTGAGAGTCTGGTACTCGCACATGCACACGTCTAAAACAGCCTCTCTTCAGCCTCTCTTCAGCTCTGCAGGCGGACGTGAGTTATTCAAGTTTTTAAACGCAGCAGTTTGCAGGTCGTACAGTGACAAGGTTTTTGTGGCTGTGATTGATTAATATCCGTAACATGATGTACATAGATTCATATACTGATGTTTAATACATTATGTATCTGATAAACAGACATATCACAGACCTGTGTAAGAGACAGAGGCTGATTCAGGATCAGTTTTAGATCAGTTCTTTCCTTATGGAGTTAGATTAGTCTCAATATTAATAAATGCACACAGAAGGATTCACAAATGCATGTTAAGATTTATATATAAATGACTCTCTCCACACAAATATTTTCAATGCACACACATATATTTGGCATTTTATATAAATGTAAAAAAAATCCACAAATAACCAACAAAGTTTCACAAATGTATTTCTGATGCACACACAAATATTTATTGTTTTAAATATATGCAATTTTCATCAAAACATATGTGGATGTTGATACATTCATATACAGATGCTTTTATTTTGTGAACCTCTGCGCATTCGTGTGTGAATCTTTTTGAGACTCCCCTGACGTCACCCGATCCACAAATGCATTTTTTCTACCAAGGGGATATAGGTAGCCAATCAGATGTCTCCTTCCTCTTCAGCCAATCACATGAGCGTCCCGCTACCACCCCCACGTGGGGTATGTTTTAACGTCGTATTGTCAGAGGGTGGCAGTAATGCACAACTACATTGTTTGCTGACCGCCAAATTAATAAGGACGAGAAGAAGAAGAAGCAGCAGCAGAAAGCGGTCAATGCAGAGCCCCGGGTCAAGGGTCAAGAGGTCTAGTTTGCAGCATGGCGGCCGACGATCGTGCACCTGTAAGTGTATCCACTTGTTGTAAATCATGACTCTTTATTGAATTATTAGTGATTTGTTTTACTAAAGTGTGTGGTAGCCCAGTTAGTTAGCAAATTAGGCCTATCTGAAACTTGCTTAGTTGGTATAATTGCACCGTGTAACTGACGCTAATGTAAGAGTTAGCGCTAGGAAAGGTGCTAAAAATACTGTGCAGTCCCGCTCAAAGCGGGACATCTGGACACCCTGGTCGAAACCAGCAGCTATTACAGACATGAGACCATACAAACCTTAGCTAATTGCTCGAAAAAATATATTGATGTGCGAATAAATTGCATGGGGAGAGGGGGTCCCGCTGTGCTTTAACGTAACGTTACGCTTTAACATGTATCTTAAGGCTAACTCTTAAGTTAGCATCAGTTACACGGTGCAATTATACCAACTAAGCAAGTTTCAGATAGGCCTGATTTGCTAACTAACTGGGCTACCACACACTTTAGTAAAACAAATCACTAATAATTCAATAAAGAGTCATGATTTACAACAAGTGGATACACTTACAGGTGCACGATCGTCGGCCGCCATGCTGCAAACTAGAGTTGGGCGGTATTCAGATTTTGATACTGTTAATAAACCCTCCCCACATTTTCCCGGGGTATACAGTATTACTGTGACTAATTAAAAATCACTTTGTAGAGTTCAGAGGGAGTCGCCAAAATGTGATCTTGCGCCTATACCGTTCAGAAACAGAATAGCAAACATTTCATAGGCCTTAGAATACTGAAAAAATGACAACAAAACATGTACAACATGAACAACTTTTATTAACAAATGTTTTAAAAGTGCAGATACAGCAGTCAACCAGAATGAAAATAACAAATTGTCTGTAGCCTACAGTTCACTTCCTGCACAGTCATCGACACAAATCAGTTAAATTAAAACACAGCCCTACAGCATCCGATACTTATAGGCTTGTCAAATAATAAAAAAGTAACAATAAATAATAAAGGCAGTAACTAAAATGTGTGATATACAGCGTATAATGAGACCGCAACGGGTACTGTCCGTTGGTTTATTTTTAGAGCCTATCAACGTAAATCAAATAAATTAAAAGCACAGCTCTACAGCATCCAGCACTAGGGCTTATCAAATAAGAAAAACAGAACAATAAATAATAACAAGGCATAACCGAAAATGGAGAGCTTGTGGCACACGCACAGGTACTTTCGGGCAGCCCTCGACATCAGAGGAAAACACCTGGCTCCATCACATTTCCACTCGCTGTCACCGTCTTCATGCAGATCTTGCACACAGCCTCGTCGACACTCGCCGGCTCTCCTGTGTCATTTGGTCTGAACCCGAAATGCTGCCAAACTGCAGAAGTTGTGTTTTTTAGGGGACCAACTCGCTCGATGTGCTGCTTGCCATCTTCTCTTCTCTTTCTCACTTCTGAGCTGTTACGTGACGTCACATCCAAAACTTTATTAACCGTCATCTCCCCAGACAACAGTTAAGAGAATCGTTATAACCTACTATTAGTTTTAAATTGTAACAGTATTAAATTGAAAACTCAACCACACCCACATACGTGCTGGACAAACACTCATTATTTAGTGTTAGCTCTCCAGTCTCAGGCCCTGAACCGTAGCTGGGCGGCCACTGGTAAATGGCTAGCTCACTTAGCTTAGCCTGGCTCGTGGCTGGTAACAAGCTTACAAAGAGTCCGGACCAACTCTGCGGTGGAGAACGGGGCACTTTATTCCAGCGATGCAGCAGACTTAATACACAGCCTCTCTGTGATGCATTTGACTCTTGCCTCACTGACAGTGGTAACTTAAACTTTCCCTCTATCGGCATTCAGCTGTTCACCGTGGATGCAGCTAGACACGCTACGTCACACAACCACATTACCCACAAAGCCACCTTCTTAAAGGAGCAGGCTTGGCTTGCAACATTAGGCATTAAATAAATTATATTTAATATTATATTAGGCCCCTATAGGCCTATATGCACAGATTTTTTTTTTAAATGACGGTAATGAAACTGATACCGTTGCTATTTTTAGATACCGCGGGATACCTTATTATCGTATTATCGCCCAACCCTACTGCAAACTAGACCTCTTGACCCTTGACCCGGGGCTCTGCACTGACCGCTTTCTGCTGCTTCTTCTTCTTCTCGTCCTTATTAATGTGGCGGTCGGCAAACAATGTAGTTGTGCATTACTGCCACCCTCTGACACGACGACGTTAAAACATACCCCACGTGGGGGTGGTAGCGAGACGCTCATGTGATTGGCTGAAGAGGAAGGAGACATCTGATTGGCTACCTATATCCCCTTGGTAGAAAAAATGCATTTGTGGATCGGGTGACGTCAGGGGAGTCTCAAAAAGATTCACACACGAATGCGCAGAGGTTCACAAAATAAAAGCATCTGTATATGAATGTATCAACATCCACATATGTTTTGATGAAAACTGCATATATTTAAAACAATAAATATTTGTGTGTGCATCAGAAATACATTTGTGAAACTTTTTTGGTTATTTGTGGATTTTTTTTACATTTATATAAAATGCCAAATATATGTGTGTGCATTGAAAATATTTGTGTGGAGAGAGTCATTTATATATAAATCTTAACATGTATTTGTGAATCCTTCTGTGTGCATTTATTAATATTGAGACTAATCTAACTCCATACTTTCCCATGTGTTCGATCCTGATGACTACAAAATATAGCATCACAATAAAAATCTTTTAACTGGCAATGACACTACAAAATAAGGAAAGGTCATGATGTCAGTGACAGCATTCGAATTTTGTGTCCGAGCCAGAGTTTGGTGTCACTCCTGTTGGAGTCACATCGTATCGCTGTTGTTTCACCTGAAAAATCCTCCAGTCAGAATAAAAACAGACATTTTGTGATGCCGACTAACGTGTTTTTTATCTAAATGTGTGCGTTTATTTTTCGTGTAATTGTTATCTGTCCGTCAGCTGCATCTCAAGCCTCTGTTGAGTCCAAGACAGCTAACCTACCAGCTGTTAGCAGGTAGCATACACCCTTTAACTGTTAGTAAACAGTGTGACATGTTTTGGTGGGCGGGGCTTAACTGGAGGCAAAACAGTTCTCCACAGACATTAGCTAGCGCTAGCTAACAAGTTCTGTTGTCTTGTTTTAGACAGTAGAGGAAGATGATGTGAGTGATGCGTTCAGAAATACTCTTTCTGAGTGTCAGAACAGTTTCCTCCAGTATGTTTTGCTATTGAAGCTAACGTTAGCTAATGAGCTAAAAAGCTAACATTACAAAGAAATCCAATATTTGTTTTGGTATTGAAGGTAATATTAGCTAATGTGCTAAAAATGTAGCATTACAAAGAAATCCAAAATTCATTTTGCTATTGAAGCTAATGTTAGCTAATGTGCTAAAAAGCTGACATTACAAAGAAATCCAAAATGTTTTGCTATTGATGCTAACATTTGTTAATGTGCTAAAAAGTTAGCATTACAAAGAAATCAAATATGTGTTATACCATTGAAGTTAAAGTTAGCTAATGCCCCAAAAGTTAGCGTTACGGAGTAATCCACTGTTTGTTTTGCTATTGACGCTAAGATTAGCCAATGTGCTAAAAAGTTAGCCTGTAGTTGTCTTGTTTTAGACAATGGAGGAAGATGATGTGAGTGGTGCGTTCAGGAGCGCACTCTGACACAAACTGGAGCGTTCATAAATTGGGAGCGCTGTCTGAATGTAGCGTTGGGTTATCCAGAGCAGCGCACTCTCACACTCTGTCTGGCGTACACATACAGTGTGTCTCACATTACTTCAGTGTAGCACACTACGTACTTCTTGCGTGGTGCACTAATTTTAGCAGGTTAGTGTTGTCTCAAATTGAGCACTGTTGTTTTGCTCTTACAGGAAGTGACGACGGTGGAGCATTATCACCAACATTTGACCCTTATCTCCGCCCCCTCATAAACCAAACTTACGCCACAACGTCAGTGCTGATTAAAATGTGCTGCTGTAGCTAGGAGCAAGTTAGCTAGCAAGGTAACATTAGCGCTCTCATTATTGTTGGTGGTACTAAATCATTGTAGACCCAACATCACTGACGACTTCTATTCGACAACAGTTTTGGTTCTTAATGCAAAAACATGTAGAACTAACAGGCTCCTTGTCGTCCCCAGCCGCCATGTAAAAGTTTGTTACGTCACAGAGATGGTGACCGTTGAGGGTGAGAAGTGTCTGTCAGTAGTACACTGTATTTTCCCGTTCCATGAACGCAGATAGTGCTCTCAAAATACCAAGTGTTTAGTACAGAAGTATGAGATTTGAGAAACACTGTATGTTAGCATTTGCACTTTGTTTAGCTAACATTAGCTCGCTATATCGGCGTTGAGTCATCCCACCTTAATCTGAACCGTAAACATTGGTTTTCTATTTCACGAAGGTGTAACAGAGACAGACAGAGAGCTGTGGTGATAAAAAATGTGACAGCCTCTCAAACTTAATCGCTGTCACAGCTCGTGTGTGTGCTAGCTAATAATGTAGGTTAACTTAGAAGGCTAACGTTAGAATGTTAGTGCGAATGTAAATCACTGAGGCAAACTGCAAAGTGTCATTGATGGATATTTACCAAACTCATGAGCCCAGTCAGAATAATAACTAAAATATTTGACAACAGGTCGAAGCTGCCCCATACGTTTCTGTATCAACGTTAGCTAACTTAGACCCAACGGGAAATGAGATGCAGCTGACAGACAGATCTGTGATCAGTTCGGAGACCGACAACAAGGAAAACAAACAATAATAAACGTCAGTCGACATGAGTAATGTTTATTATTATATTCTTTAATTAACAGGGACAGTGCACAGCTACTTAGCTACACCAGAGTTAGCTGTAAGCTAACTTTCTTCTGTAGTCTGTGTTTTAATCCGGTGGAAGGATTTTTCAGTCAAAGGTGAAACAACAAAGATACGATGGGTCATAGTTTGATTTGACTCTGATAGAAGTGACACCAAACTCTGGCTCTGACACAAAATTCAAACACTGTCACTGACATCATGACCGTTACTGCTTTTATAGTTTTGTTGCTAACGCACATCTCACTGCCAAACAAATTTCCTAAAAAAGGCGTACGACACTTCCCACGCAAATGTTGTGATCTATAAAAACGGACTTGATGACACGTCAGTGCCACACTGAGACTCCTTGTAGCTGCTTTAATGTTGTAAAAACATGCCGACTCTAAACGTGTCGTTCTTTAACCCTACAGACTCCAGCCCCCAGATGGTCTTGCTGACATCAGGTCTAGGTGAGAGCTTATTGGCTGAGACTGAGATGTGACCCCTCCCACTCACACACACACTTCCTGTTAAATCTTCACTTTATTCTGAGTTTGTTTGGTTTGAATGTTTGTTTCTCTGCACTGCACTTCTCTGTCAGATCACCTGAAGGCTTACAGCCAATCACATGCTCTGCATGGTTTGATGTAGCACCTGTACGCACACACACACACACACACACACACAGAGACGAGTGGCGGCACAAAACTTTATTAACACACACCAAGTGTCTTACAGACAGACAGGTGTTAGTTCAGTGTGTTTCTGATGAATGTAGTTCTGCTCTGTTGGTTCCTTCTGCTGCTCTGATGTCACAATTATTAAACTGTTTACAGCTTTGTAACCACGACGACTCAGACTCTTCTTTCCTCTGCTAGCTACCACACCGCTAACACACTGTTACCTCACTGCTAACATACCACTAACACACTGCTAACACATCGCTAACACACCGCTAACACACTGCTAACACACTGCTAACACATCGCTAACACACTGCTAACACACTGCTAACACACTGCTAACACATCGCTAACACACTGCTAACACACTGCTAACACATCGCTAACACACTGCTAACACACTGCTAACACATCGCTAACACACTGCTAACACACTGCTAACACACTGCTAACACATCGCTAACACACTGCTAACACACTGCTAACACATCGCTAACACACTGCTAACACACTGCTAACATACTGCCAACACACCGCTAACACACTGCTAACACACTGCTAACACATCGCTAACACACTGCTAACACACTGCTAACACACTGCTAACATACTGCTAACACATCGCTAACACACTGCTAACATACTGCCAACACACCGCTAACCACCACAGCCAGTGGTGCTAACACACACTATTTCTCAAATCGCGTACTTCTGTACTAAACATTTCATATTTTGAGGGCACAAGTGTGCTAAGTGTGTTCACACTGCATAGTACGGGAAAATGCAGTGTGCTACCAAAACTGTTAACGGACAGAAGCTGTCAGTGATGTTTGTTGCGTCTGTAATGATTTGGTACTGTGAATAAGAATGTGAGTGCTGATGTTAGCTAGCATTAGCATTTGCTGGTTAGCTAATGTGCTAAATTAGGGCACCACACAAGCAGTACATAGTGAACGTAGTGTACTACACTGAAGTGTACCAACAGAAGGATGAGATTAAAGACACCCTTAGCTAACAATGCTAACGGGCTTTTCCAGCTCAAAATGAAGCTGCTTACTCACTGGGTGGCGCTGCTAGCTAACTTAGCTCTCACCTGACCTGGGTGGTATGTACTGCAGAGCGGCCCAGGCTAACATTAGCTAACCAGTGGAGGCCAGAGGGCGGTCAGTGTGGCGTTATGTTTCCACATGTTAACGCAGCAAACCAGCTGTATGTCAGCAAAGCCGACAGGAAACACTCCTATTTATGTCATTTATTTCCCGGTCTGTAATTTCTCTCTAGTATGTCAAATTTTTTTTACTTTTGCGTCCGATTTCAGACAGACAGCACGCACTGTGTGCAACAGGAAGTTAGCATAAAAAAGAATTAACTTTTAAGTCCTGATGCAGTAGTTTTAGTGTGTATAGAGCATTGACTGTATAAATAACACACAGCATGTTGTGCTATTGGTCTCAGAAAGCCTGCAAACAAGCAAACATGGCCGAGAGGTCAAGATGAGCGTCATAAGGTGATGCCAAGGAGACAGCCTGTCGCTTGAAGTAGCCCCGCCCCTTAAATGATGCGTGACTGTAAACCTTAATAAAGTGTAAACAGGTGAGTTCTATATAAACTCAGCCTCTTTCTGTAATGATGAAATTAGCCACAGAGACTAAAACTGTTTATTGTGCGAGGCTGTAAACGTGTTTAACATGGAGGTCTGTGAGAACTGACTCTGTGTTAGAGCCAGCCTCAAGTGGACATTAGAGGAACTGCAGGTTTTGGCTGCTTGGTATAGATACAGAATATTTTCACATCTAACTGGTGAATTAAGAGTTTATTATGAATGGTGATTGTTGGAACAGTGAGGAGATGAACCAAGATGGTGTCTGTGAGTTTTATTTTGTTTCTGTCAACTTTAAATGAAGTGGTTTTTATTATGATGAAAAAAATGAAACAAATATTGGATTTCTCTGTAACCCTAACTTTTTCACACATTAGCTAATGTTAGCTTCAATAGCAAAACAAATATTAGATTTTCTCCATAATGCTAACTTTTTAGCACATTAGCTAACGTTAGCTTCAAAAGCAAAACAAATTTTGCATTTCTTCATAACGCTAACTTTTTGGGCGTTAGCTAAATTTAACCTTAATAATATAACAAATATTGGATTTCTCTGTAATGCTAACTTTTTGGGCATTAGCTAATATTAGCATCAATAGCACAACAAATTTTGGATTTCCAGTAATGCTAACTTTTAGGGCATTAGCTAACTCTAACCTTAATAATATAACAAATATTGGATTTCTCTGTAATGCTAACTTTTTCGCACATTAGCTAATGTTAGCTTCAATAACAAAACAAATATTAGATTTTCTCCATAACACTAACTATTTAGTACATTAGTTAACATCAGCTTAAACAACAAACCACAATTGGATTTCTCTGTAATGCTAACTTTTTAGCACATTAGCTAACATTAGCTTCAATAGCGAAACAAATTTTGCATTTCTTCATAACGCTAACTTTTTGGGCGTTAGCTAAATTTAACCTTAATAATATAACAAATATTGGATTTCTCTGTAATGCTAACTTTTTGGGCATTAGCTAATATTAGCATCAATAGCACAACAAATTTTGGATTTCCAGTAATGCTAACTTTTAGGGCATTAGCTAACTCTAACCTTAATAATATAACAAATATTGGATTTCTCTGTAATGCTAACTTTTTCGCACATTAGCTAACGTTAGCTTCAATAGCAAAACAAATATTAGATTTTCTCCATAAAGCTAACTTTTAGTGCATTAGTTAACATCAGCCTAAATAGCAAAACAACAATTGGATTTCTCTGTAACGCTAACTTTTTAGCGCATTAGCCAACGTTAGCTTCAATAGCAAAACAAATTTTGGATTTCTTTGTAATGTCAGCTTTTTAGCTCATTAGCTAACGTTAGCTTCAATAATAAAACATACTGGAGGAAACTGTTCTGACACTCAGAATGAGTATTTCTGAACGCACCACTCGAATCACCTTCCTCCATTGTCTAAAACAAGACAACAGAACTTGTTAGCTAGCGTTAGCTAATGTCTGTGGAGAACTGTTTTGCCTCCAGCTAAGCCCCGCCCACCAAAACACATCATACTGTGTAACGGTAAAAGTGTCTACAGAGTCCAGGATGTAAATGTTGACATCCCCTTTAATACAGTGAAGACATGAAGACGTGGACAGACAGCTCGTGACAGGTGGATTTATGTGTGCTAGTTTGATCCAGTGTTTAATGACAGAGACTCTGAGGTCAGAGGTCACGTGTGTAACACAGAATAAAAAACATTTGTCTTGTTACCATGACAACCAGCAGCTGGTTAGCTTAGCTTAGCATAAAGACCGGAGATGAAGGGAATGACCTCCAGCTCCTCTGAAGGTCACTGACCAACATGTCATGTCATGTCAGATCGGTCATGTGTTCATGAACGCATCACTTCCTGTCTCTGAGCTGCTGACAGTCACAGCAGCACATAATAAATTAACTCTTTATAGTCCAGGTTATTATACAGCTCTGTGAGGGTTAACACTGTCAATAAAGTTCATTCAATTTGTTTCAATGAAAAACAACAAGGTGTTCAAAACATTCAGTCCATCTGACCACACACGTCTGTGTCTGTCTCCAGGTGTCTCCAGGTGTTTACCACACACGTCTGTGTCTGTCTCCAGGTGTCTCCAGGTGTTTACCACACACGTCTGTGTCTGTCTGTGTCTGTCTCTAGGTGTCTCCAGGTGTTTATCACACACGTCTGTGTCTGTCTGTGTCTGTCTCCAGGTGTCTCCAGGTGTTTATCACACACGTCTGTGTCTGTCTCCAGGTGTCTCCAGGTGTTTACCACACACGTCTGTGTCTGTCTCCAGGTGTCTCCAGGTGTTTACCACACACGTCTGTGTCTGTCTGTGTCTGTCTCTAGGTGTCTCCAGGTGTTTATCACACACGTCTGTGTCTGTCTGTGTCTGTCTCCAGGTGTCTCCAGGTGTTTATCACACACGTCTGTGTCTGTCTCCAGGTGTCTCCAGGTGTTTATCACACACGTCTGTGTCTGTCTCCAGGTGTCTCCAGGTGTTTACCACACACGTCTGTGTCTGTCTCCAGGTGTCTCCAGGTGTCTCCAGGTGTTTATCACACACGTCTGTGTCTGTCTCCAGGAGTCTCCAGGTGTTTATCACACACGTCTGTGTCTGTCTCCAGGTGTCTCCAGGTGTTTACCACACACATCTGTGTCTGTCTCCAGGTGTCTCCAGGTGTTTACCACACACGTCTGTGTCTGTCTCCAGGTGTCTCCAGGTGTTTACCACACACGTCTGTGTCTGTCTGTGTCTGTCTCTAGGTGTCTCCAGGTGTTTACCACACACGTCTGTGTCTGTCTGTGTCTGTCTCCAGGTGTTTATCACACACGTCTGTGTCTGTCTGTGTCTGTCTGTGTCTGTCTCCAGGTGTCTCCAGGTGTTTACCACACACGTCTGTGTCTGTCTCCAGGTGTCTCCAGGTGTTTATCACACACGTCTGTGTCTGTCTCCAGGTGTCTCCAGGTGTTTATCACACACGTCTGTGTCTGTCTCCAGGTGTCTCCAGGTGTTTATCACACACGTCTGTGTCTGTCTCCAGGTGTCTCCAGGTGTTTATCACACACATCTGATTTGAGTTCATCCAAAATTACACAAACACATCACTGAGTTCACACGTCAGTCTGTTTCCAGGTGTTTCCAGGTGTCTCAAGGAGTCTCCAGCTGTTTTTCTAGGTGACTCCAAGAGTCCCCAGGTGTTTCCAGGTGTCTCAAGGATTCTCCATATGTCTCCAGAAGTCTCCAGGTGTCTCAAGGATTCTCCATATGTCTCCAGAAGTCTCCAGGTGTTTTTGTAGGTGTTTTCAGGAGTCTCAAAGAGTCTCAAGGTGTTTCCAAGAGTCTCCAGGTGTTTCACTAGGTGTCTGTGGGAAACTCCAGACGTTTCTAAGTGTTTCCCAGGTGTCTCAAGGAGTCTCCAGCTGTTTTTCTAGGTGACTCCAAGAGTCCCCTAGGTGTTTCCAAGGTGTCTCAGAGAGTCTTCAGAAGTCTCCAGATGTTTCCAGGAGTCTCTAGGGATTTCCAGATGGTTCCAAGGTGTCTCCAAGAGTCTCCAGGCATTTTGTTAGGTGTCTCTATGGGTTTCCAGGTGTTTCAAGGAGTCTCCAAGTGTTTTTCTAGGTGTCTCCAGGTATTTCCAGGAGTCTCAAGGTGTTTTTCTAGGTTTCTCCAAGAGTCTCCAGGTGTTTCCAGGAGTTTCTAGGTGTTTACTAGGTGTCTCAGGGAGTCTCCAGAGGTTTCCAAGGTGTCTCAAAGAGTCTCCAGGTATTTCCAGGAGTCTCCAGGTGTTTTGTTAAGTGTCTGTATGAGTTTCCAGGTGTTTCAAGGAGTCTCCAGGTGTTTTTCTAGGTTACTCCAAGAGTCTCCAGGAGTTTCCAGGTGTTTCCCAGGTGTCTCAGGGAGTCCCCAGAGGTTTCCAGGGGTTTCCAAGGTGTCTCCAAGAGTCTCCAGGTGTTTCCAGGTGTATTAAACAGCAGCACGAAGCCTTCAGTGTCTCCTGTGTGACATCTGATAAATGTCCTCAAGTGATGTCACTTGAGTCAGCATCTGGGGGGCGGAGTCAGAGCAAAGTGACACCTCAGCAGCTGCAGGTGCACTGTGGGTAATGTAGGCGTCAGGTTCTCACGGTGGTGTTGATTGTGTCACGTGATGAATGTAACATACATGTTGATGATGTCACACATAAACAATTCAGGCTCCTCCCCCTCTCTGTTTGTTGTGTCTAAATGACGTCAGTGTTCAGTTTCTTCTTCTCTGGTTCTGCTACGTTCAGGAAGCTGATCTGACACTCCAGCTCATCCTGTCGCACTCGCCGGCCGCTCTTCTGTCCTTGCTGCTGTGATGATGATGATGATGGTGTGCGCGGCCAGCAGGGGGCGTGGCCACAACCCCTGCAGTGACCCTGCAGCACAAGGGCGGCGGTCAGCACCACCACGCCCAGCGTCACCCCCGCCAGCACCAGCAGCACAATGAGCTGGACCTCCGACAGGCCGCTGCCGCCACTGCGCTCGCTCACCGTCACCTTTAACAGCCTGTCGCCATGACGACTGCTGTTCCTGCCACCAGTGGTGCTGCCCCTCTGGGTCTTAGCCCCACCTCCTCCTCCTTCCCACCCCAGCGTCGTCCAGCCGGGCTCACGGCTCCTCAGCGGCGTCTCACAGGTAGCCCCGGTGTAGCCGGGCCGGCAGATGCAGTGGAAGCCTCCTGCGCGGTCCAGGCAGCGGCCAGCGTTGAGGCAGGGCCGGCTGGCGCAGTCGTCCAGGTTGACGGTGCAGAAGCGCCCGGTGAAGCCGTTGGGGCAGATGCATGAGAAACGGTTGACGCCGTCCAGGCAGGTGGCGCCGTTGGCACACGGCCTCATCAGGCAGTCGTCGATGTCAGTCTCACAGCGCGGCCCCGTGAAGCCCGCCAGGCAGCGACACACCAACTCTGCCGCAAAGCCGTCAGCGTCCTCGCACAGACCGCCGTTCTTACAGGGAGACCTGGAGACAAAACACACGAAGAAGAAACGTGTTCACACTGATCATGTGACGGTGCCGAGGGTTTACAAGGAGCCGCTCTGACCTCCTCTGGTGACACGGGCCGGTCTTCAGCTGACAGTCTCGGCCGTGGAAACCCTCAGGACACAGACAGCTGTATTCACCGCTGTCCTCCATCACACAGGTCGCTCCGTTCTGACACGGTTGCCGCTCCGAGCACGCCATCAGGTCTGAAACAGCAAACACAAAACATCCCCTCAGTTGTCGGCCCAAAACGTTTCCTCCTCTGACGCGTACGGTAACAATGCTAACCTTTGTCGCAGAAACGCCCCCCCCAGCCCACCGCACAGCTGCACTGCCACGGCTGCTCACAGGAACCATGAAGACAGCCAGGCATCGGCACGCAGCGCTCACAGTGCTCGCCGTCCCAGCCGGGGTCACATCTGTGGACACAGAGACAGACGGAGACACGTTAGAGACACATTAGAGACACTCAGACCGAACCATCCACTGCCTCTGCCGGTATTCAGGACCCAGTCCTCTGCAACGTCTCCACTTCCTGCCGGAGGATCCTCTAAGAACAGTATCCTGACGAGTATTCTAACAAGTATTCTAACAAGTATCCTGACGAGTAATCTAACAAGTATTCTAACAAGTATCCTCACGAGTAATCTAACAAGTATTCTAACAAGTATCCTGACAAGTATTCTAACAAGTATTCTAACAAGTATCCTGACGAGTATTCTAACAAGTATTCTAACAAGTATTCTAACAAGTATCCTCACGAGTAATCTAACAAGTATTCTAACAAGTATCCTGACAAGTATTCTAACAAGTATTCTAACAAGTATCCTGACGAGTAATCTAACAAGTATTCTAACAAGTATCCTCACGAGTAATCTAACAAGTATTCTAACAAGTATCCTGACAAGTATTCTAACAAGTATTCTAACAAGTATCCTCACGAGTAATCTAACAAGTATTCTAACAAGTATCCTGACAAGTATTCTAACAAGTATTCTAACAAGTATCCTGACGAGTAATCTAACAAGTATTTAGGATTAGGATTACGTACTTTACAAAAAGTTGCTTGAATTATGTTTAGAAAAGCAAAGTAGTGTACTTAACATACAATAGGTTAATAAAAGTAAAGTTCCATACTTCACGCAAAGTTTGGTAGGTTAGCTTTAGGAAAGTAAAGTTACGTACTTAACAGTGGATTATTATCAGCTGATTATAGATGAGTGGATTATTGACAGACGTCTCACCTGCAGACTCTGTACTCGTCACAGCGACTGTTGGTGACGTTACAGCTGCAGTCACTTCCTGCAGAGAAGAAGAAGAAGAAGAAGAAGAGGCAGACGAGGTCAGACCTGTTGGTTCCCATCAAACTGATCACACAACACACAACACACAACTACACAACATAAACACGCCATCTTAAACCACGCCCACCAACACGGCTTTTATTTGAGCTCTGCGGCGCCACCTGTAGAAACGCAATGTGAGGTTACACGTTACAGTGATCCACTGTTTCCCGGTCTATATTACACACTGTGACGTGATGTCACCCTGACCTGAACTCTGACCGCCGCTCACATTAAAGACTGCTGAGCATGCTGGGAGTTCAACCAGCAACCCTCCCACTGTGACCACCGTGTCAGCTGTCGAGGTCTCTGGTGAGACATTAGCAGCAGACACTTTGACCTCTGACCTGTGGCGGTGGGTCGGCCACGTGCCTGTCTGTCTGTCAGAGGGACAGCTGGACAAACAACAGTCAAACCCACAGCAGAGACAGAGTCCACTGTGGACACACGTCCTCACAGTCAGGACACAAACTGTCAGGACGCTGCGCCCAACTGAAATACTGTTTGTTTCTGCTCCTGTTTTTCATGAGCTGCAGGAAAAGAAGTTAAATGTGGAGACGAGTCAGAGTGTCATCAGTGTCTGATCCACCAACCAGCCCTCACTGTGGAGAGTGCAACAGTTCATCTCTCAGTCTCTCAGTCTCCTCACATTAAACCAACACAGGCCGGTGACAAAATCCAAAATATAAAGTTTATATCAAACACAGTTTGTCTTTATACTGGTGCCGAATTAATGACAGTTCTGTCAACATGTGACGCCTTTTGTCTCGTGTTCCTACTGTCATGTGTTTTCACTGACACGTGAGGATTTCTTAAAATGTCCGATTTTTTAAAGGCAGTTTGGTGTTGTATTTTGCACCAGGAGCAGGAAGGGAAACAATCTCACAAAGGAGTCTAGTTGTACGATCGTCTTCAAACGTGAGGCGGTGTCACACGTCAGCCTCTTCAGTGTTCATTAGTGAGCGCTCCACCTGACAGGTGAGGCTCATCATCATGCTGATTACTGCACAGGTGTGACGAGAGCTGGTCTCTATCAGAGCTCAAGTCAATCTGACCAAAGTCTGAGAGACGCTGAGGAGGAACCTGTCTTCAGGACGGACGGACGGACGGACGGACGGATGGACGGACAGATGTCGTGTTGAAATGAAGCGACTTCATATAAACTGTAGGTGACATCAGTAACTTGTCTCTCACCTGCAGAGACACTCTGAGATCAAATAAATCCTGACTAATGGTTCAGAACGTCACACACATGTTCACGTGTTCACATGTTCACGTGTTCACGTGTTCACATGTTCACGTGTTGACCACGGAAACACATACGACAGAACACAATAAAACATTTTTAAAAAGACAGTCAGAAAATAATGAAATAAAATCCCTAATTCAATAAATATTTAAATAAATATTCCCAGGTGTTTCCAGGTGTTTCCAGGTGATTCCAGGTGATGCTTGTGTGGCATGTTATAAACTCTCCTCTGGTGTCTGATAAATGTTGCAAAGTAACTGACTTTTCCTTTAAATAAGAAGCTGCTGACCTTAAACTCAACGAGTGTGAATAAAGATAAGATCAACTTAAGATAAACATAAGATAAGATTAAGTCAAGATAAAATAAACTTAATATGAAATGAGATAAACTTAAGATAAAATAAACGTAAGATAAATTTAGGATTAGATGAACTTAAAACACTTTCCCAGCAGCACTTGAACACCTCATGTGTGACAGAACGAGTCAGTGAACACATCGTGTGTGTACTTCCTGTCTGCAGGTGTGTATCAGAGGCTGATGGGTCATATTTAGAGCGGCAGCCGTGACCTCTGACCCCCGGGCTCTGAGCGCAGGTGAAGTGAAGCTGACGGTGGGTTCAAGTGTCGGTCGGAATGTGGGAGTATTGTGTTCAAAGGAAGTCCTGACACAGAGACAACAGGCTCGTCCTCGGACCTCCGGCCCGGGAACGCCAGGAATGCCGGGAGCAGCGGGGGGGGGGTAAGTGTTATATGAGAGGAGTCAGATGGCAGCAAGCGCAGGGTTAATCTGACAGCTGGGGGGGGGGGGGGGGGGGGATTAACAGAGAACAATGACCTGCTGAGCGCCTCTGAGCGCACTCAGTGAGGATCCACATCCGTTCAGCCCCGACTCAACGACCAGGATTTACTGCGCCTCATTCAGGAGCGCCATAAATCAACAATAGCGCGGGGGGCGGGGTTATATTTGGAAGAGCTGAGGAACATCTAGGGGCCATCAGGGACCATCAGGGACCATCACAGACCATCAGAGACCATCAGGGACCATCAGGGACCATCACAGACCATCAGAGACCATCAGGGACAATCAGAGACATACAGGGACCATCAGAGACCATCAGAGATCTACAGAGACCATCAGAGGCCAACAGAGACATACAGGGACCATCAGAGACATACAGGGACCATCAGAGACCATCAGGGACTATCAGAGACCAACCAAGACCTGCAGAGACCATCAGAGACCATCAGGGACCTACAGGGACCATTAGAGACCATCAGAGACCTACAGAGACCTACAGGGACCATCAGAGACCTACAGGGACCATCAGAGACCATTAGAGACTATCAGGGACCATCAGAGACCACCAGAGACCGTCAGGGACCATCAGAGACCACCAGAGACCACCAGAGACCATCAGAGACCATCAGGGACCACCAGAGACCACCAGAGACCATCAGGGACCATCAGGGACCACCAGAGACCACCAGAGACCATCAGGGACCATCAGGGACAATCAGAGACATACAGGGACCATCAGAGACCATCAGAGACCAACAGAGACCATCAGGGATTATCAGGGACAATCAGAGACATACAGGGACCATCAGAGACCATCAGAGACCAACAGAGACCATCAGGGACCATCAGGGACAATCAGAGACATACAGGGACCATCAGAGACCACCAGAGACCAACAGAGACCATCAGGGACTATCAGAGACAATCAGAGACATACAGGGACCATCAGAGACCATCAGAGACCTACATAGACCATCAGGGACTATCAGAGACCAACAGAGACCAACAGAGACCATCAGGGACTATCAGGGACAATCAGAGACATACAGGGACCATCAGAGACCATCAGAGACCTACATAGACCATCAGAGACCTACAGGGACCATCAGAGGCCAACAGAGACCTACAGAGACCTACAGGGACCATCAGAGACATACAGGGACCATCAGAGACCATCAGAGACCACCAGAGACTATCAGGGACCAACAGAGACATACAGGGACCATCAGAGACCATCAGAGATCTACAGAGACCATCAGAGGCCAACAGAGACATACAGGGACCATCAGAGACATACAGGGACCACCAGAGACCATCAGAGACCATCAGGGACCATCAGGGACAAACCGAGACATACAGGGACCATCAGAGACCAACCAAGACCTGCAGAGACCATCAGAGACCATCAGGGACCTACAGGGACCATTAGAGACCATCAGAGACCTACAGAGACCTACAGGGACCATCAGAGACCTACAGGGACCATCAGAGACCATTAGAGACCACCAGAGACTATCAGGGACCATCGGAGACCACCAGAGACTATCAGGGACCATCAGAGACCATCAGAGACCACCAGAGACCGTCAGGGACCATCAGAGACCACCAGAGACCACCAGAGACCATCAGGGACCATCAGGGACCACCAGAGACCACCAGAGACCATCAGGGACCATCAGGGACCACCAGAGACCACCAGAGACCATCAGGGACCATCAGGGACAATCAGAGACATACAGGGACCATCAGAGACCACCAGAGACCAACAGAGACCATCAGGGACTATCAGGGACAATCAGAGACATACAGGGACCATCAGAGACCATCAGAGACCTACATAGACCATCAGGGACTATCAGAGACCAACAGAGACCTGCAGAGACCATCAGAGACCTACAGGGACCATCAGAGGCCAACAGAGACCTACAGAGACCTACAGGGACCATCAGAGACATACAGGGACCATCAGAGACCATCAGAGACCACCAGAGACTATCAGGGACCAACAGAGACCTGCATAGACCATCAGAGGCCAACAGAGACCTACAGAGACCTACAGGGACCATTAGAGACCATCAGAGACCTACAGAGACCTACAGGGACCATCAGAGACCTACAGGGACCATCAGAGACCATCAGAGACCACCAGAGACTATCAGGGACCATCAGAGACCACCAGAGACCACCAGAGACTATCAGTGACCATCAGATCATAAGAGACCACCAGAGACCGTCAGGGACCATCAGGGACCATCAGAGACCACCAGAGACCATCAGAGACCATCAGGGACCACCAGAGACCATCAGGGACCATCAGAGACCACCAGAGACCATCAGGGACCGTCAGAGACCACCAGAGACCATCAGAGACCACCAGAGACCATCAGGGACCGTCAGAGACCACCAGAGACCACCAGGGACCATCAGGGACCATCAGAGACCACCAGAGACCACCAGGGACCATCAGGGACCATCAGAGACCACCAGAGACCACCAGGGACCATCAGAGACCACCAGAGACCACCAGGGAATGTCATAGACCACCAGAGACCACCAGAGACTATCATGGACCATCAGAGACCACCAGAGACCACCAGGGACCGTCAGAGACCACCAGAGACCACCAGAGACCATCAGGGACCATCAGAGACCACCAGGGACCATCAGAGACCACCAGAGACCACCAGGGACCGTCAGAGACCACCAGAGACCACCAGAGACCACCAGGGACCGTCAGAGACCACCAGAGACCATCAGGGACCGTCAGAGACCACCAGAGACCATCAGAGACCATCAGAGACCTACAGGGACCATTAGAGACCATCAGAGACCTACAGAGACCTACAGGGACCATCAGAGACCTACAGGGACCATCAGAGACCACCAGAGACTATCAGGGACCATCAGAGATCACCAGAGACCACCAGAGACTATCAGGGACCATCAGAGACCACCAGAGACCGTCAGGGACCGTCAGAGACCACCAGAGACCATCAGAGACCATCAGGGACCATCAGAGGCCATCAGGGACCACCAGAGACCATCAGGGACCATCAGAGACCACCAGAGACCATCAGGGACCGTCAGAGACCATCAGGGACCACCAGAGACCGTCAGAGACCACCAAAGACCATCAGAGACCACCAGACACCACCAGAGACCATCAGAGACCACCAGAGACCATCAGGGACCGTCATAGACCACCAGAGACCACCAGGGACCGTCAGAGACCACCAGAGACCATCAGGGACCGTCAGAGACCACCAGAGACCACCAGAGACCACCAGGGAACGTCAGAGACCACCAGAGACCATCAGGGACCATCACAGACCACCAGAGACCATCAGAGACCGTCAGGGACCACCAGAGACCATCAGGGACCGTCAGAGACGACCAGAGACCATCAGGGACCATCACAGATCACCAGAGACCATCAGAGACCGTCAGAGACCACCAGAGACCGTCAGGGACCATCACAGATCAACAGAGACCACCAGGGACCGTCAGAGACCACCAGAGACCATCAGAGACCATCAGAGACCACCAGAGACCATCAGGGACCATCACAGATCAACAGAGACCACCAGGGACCGTCAGAGACCACCAGAGACCGTCAGAGACCGTCAGAGACCACCAGAGACCATCAGGGACCATCACAGACCACCAGAGACCATCACAGACCACCAGAGACCATCAGGGACCATCACAGACCACCAGAGACCATCAGAGACCGTCAGAGACCACCAGAGACCATCAGGGACCACCAGAGACCACCAGAGACCATCACAGACCGTCAGAGACCACCAGAGACCATCAGGGACCATCACAGACCAACAGAGACCACCAGGGACCGTCAGAGACCACCAGAGACCGTCAGAGACCACCAGAGACCTGCAGAGGAAGGAGACGCTCTCTGTTTTGTTTAAACTCCACATTGTTTCACTGTTCATTCTCCAACAGACGCTGACTCAAGTGACATCACTTGAGGTTTTTACTGATGTTAAAGGCCGTGCAGTGAACACCCGGAAACACCTTCAGCTTTAATTTGGTCGTCATGACAACGATGCGTTAACGTTAAACAGCGCTGTCACATGATCAATAACTGTTGGTTTTATATTTTAAAAGACAGAAAGTGACGTTAAATATTTTCCCTCAATATTTTTTTAATTCTGAAAAATGTGAGATTTATTTCAGAGGTCACTGATCCTGGACCTGATCCTGGAACTGATCCTGGACCTGATCCTGGAACTGATCCTGGACTGATCCTGGAACTGTTTTTATCTTCACTGTAACAATGATGATGATGATGAAGAAGACGGATCTCAGTGACGGAGGCGAGCGTCCCTCTGTCAGCAGGTCAGACCGTACTGAGGTTCAGTTACTGCGGTGAACATGTGACCAGGTGACCTTACCTTGGCCCCTGCAGGGCGGGATGACGAGGAGGACGAGGACGCAGCAGCTCAGCAGGACGGCTGCAGCTCTGGCTGAAGACATGGCGGAGACGTCGGGGGACGGAGACGACCTGAGACAGAGGAGACAGACGTGTTGGATAAACACACGGAGGCTCCTGAAAGGTGAGACGCCTCCACCAGGTGTGAGACGCATAAATCAGACGACCTGCCGCCGCTCTGGGATCAGCTGATAACACGCGCTCACACACACTTCCTGTCGTTATGAACAGAGTCCAGAAGTCTTCAGACCTCAGGTCATTCTGTGCCCCTCAGCTGGACTCATCAGGTGCTGACCTGCCAGTCTCTGACGAGGGCGTCGCCGACCCGTCTCTCTGACAGGAAGTTCATCACCTGTTTATGTTTTATTATTTTATTATTTACGGTTTGAATCCTCGTTAAAACGACTCGTTAGTCTTTAATCATTAAACGTTTTGATGCCAAAAGAAAAACTGATGGTTCATTTCATTAATTTAGATTCCAGCTGGAGGTGACATCAGACGACAAAAATCTTTATGAATTAATAAAATATAATTCAGTAAATTAATTTGATGTAATTTAATTTAATTGCTGTATTTAAATTCAACATTTTTGAGTGAGTCAAATTAACTTAAATAATTCAATGTAAGTGAACAATTCGATTTGAAACAATTTTATTGAATTCATTAAATGTGATTTAATAATTATTTATTTTATTTATTCAAATTAATTAAATCTAATTCAATGGGTTATTTTATGCAAATTAATCTGATTACCTATATTCAAATTAAGTTGATTAATTTACTGATATTTTGCTCCATTTGAGTAAATTTGATTCAGTTTAATCAGGCTAATTTAATTAATTCAATGTAAGTATATTATTCGATTAAAATGATTGAATTGATGTAATTTGATTAAAACAAAGATGTAGCCTAAAACAAATGATTTATGTCAATGACATTCAAATTAAATTGATCTATTTATTTATAATTTGTAATTAATGATTTGATTAGAAGGAATTCGTTTAATTAATTCATTAATCTGAGTTCATTTGATTCAATTTAATTAATTATAATTATAATATAATTAAATAACATTATTGTAACAATTATTTGATTGGAATAAATCAATTTCATTAACTTCATTAATTTTATTTTAAAAATGTATTTATGTCATTAATTATTCAAATTCATTAAATCTAAATCAATGTTTGTTTGTTTTTTGATGAATTGTAATCAAATTAAACTGATTAATTTACATCTGTTTTCCTACATTTGAGTAAATTTGATTCAGTTTCAATGTGAGTTAATTATTTGTTTGGAATAAATTGGGGAAAAATGGAATTTCATTAATTTAATGTAATTAAATTTACTTATTCATTGAATATATTCAAATTAATTAAATGTAATTCAACTTATTTATCACTTGGAGTCTGAGCTTTCATGTATCTGATTGGTCGACACGGCGTCTTGACGCATGATGTCACAGGGTGTTGCAGTATGAGTTAAACAGAGCGGTGATGCAGTGGTTGTGAACGCAGCATGCTCGTGCGCGTCTTCAGATTTGTGTAAAATCACAAAAAAATTAATAATATTAATAACAGGAAATAAAACTCAAAAGTTAAACTTACACGTTGTAAACAAATGATTTGTGTAAATTCTTCACGACCTTTTGTTTACAGTCGAGATTTTAGTTTGACTTCCTGGACGTTGGTCAGCACATACACATGTTACACTGTACGCACGCTGGCGCCTCATTGGCCTCTGGATCGTACGTCAACATCGCCGCCACAGTGGAGCGGAGACGCTCCTGTAAACGTTAACATGTAAACAGGAGAGCTGCGGTCTCACCTGGTCCAAGATGGTGGCAACAGATTCAAACACACCGTCTGACGACAACACGTCAGTGACACAGACAGGAAGTTCACCTGAGAGACACTGCACCTTTAAATGTCCCAGCACACCTGGACCTGCAGCGGCCAGGAGTGTTTCCAGCTTCCTGTTCCTACCTGCTGCTTCCTGTTTATGTCCCCTCCTCCTCTTCCTCCTCCTCGTCCTTCGTCTTCGTCTTCTTCTCTTGCTGGTTTGATGTCCTCAGATCTCCTCTTGGTTTCTCCCGTCAGATCTCGTCATGTTGTGTGTTCATCTCGTCTCCTTCTTCTCCTTCTTCTTCTCCTCCTGCTTCTCCTTGTTCTTCTCCTCCTTCTTCTCCTTCTTCTTCTCCTCTTCCTCCTGCGTTCAGCTTCAGTCTGTTCAGCCTGTTGCTGTAGTGACAGACCCTCGGGGCGTTCTGCCCACACACTCGACTGGCAGGCGGCAGGAAATAACGAGCAGGATCATTTTTCCAGAGATTACAGAACAGGAACTGACATGCCTCGACTACTGACTGTCTCTGTCTGTGTGTGTGTGTGTGTGTGTGTGTGTGTGTGTGTGTGTGTGTGTGTGTTCTGGTATGTAAAGACACACACACATCTTTTGTTTCAGTGTGTTTGCTCGAGAAAGAAAAGAATGAAGCGTGTGTGTGTGTGTGTGTGTGTGTGTGTGTGTGTGTGTGAATGGATAGCAACAGGTGGCCAATTTAATGCTTCAACATGGACACACACACACACACACACACACTTGTAAAGCTGCAGTATTTGCAGATATAAATCCTCTGTGATTCAGTACCAGAACAAAATCCTGTAACTGAGTACATTTACTCAAGTACTCGAGTATTTCCAGTTTTATCTCCGCCTCCTGTCAGACGTAAACCTCATACTTCATACTGCAGAGCTTCTGTTCCTTTATGTGTCGATGTCGTTGCTTTTCCTGTGAAAAATAAGGCACCAACATTCGTACATATCGTACGTGATCATGAGCCACTCATTCGTCAATAACGTGTGAATTTTGAATGCTGCGATCACGTGACCGTCACGCTGAATAAAGAACAAAGAAGGAAGTGGTCCTGTAAGGTCGGAGGTCGAGGCAGTAGATGGGTCAGAAACATAAAACAGGACACAGCTGCTGTGTGAACGTACATCGTCACCGTGTTTCTTTTCCTGAACTTAAGCTCAGTATCTTTACATCAAGCACATACCCTTACAAACAGTACGTGACTTAACCTTAAGTATGTAACTTTACATCAAGCACATACCCTTACAAATAGTACGTAACTTAACCTTAAGTATGTAACTTTACATCAAGCACATACCCTTACAAACAGTACGTGACTTAACCTTAAGTATGTAACTTTACATCAAGCACATACCCTTACAAATAGTACGTAACTTAACCTTAAGTATGTAACTTTACATCAAGCACATACCCTTACAAACAGTACGTGACTTAACCTTAAGTATGTAACTTTACATCAAGCACATACCCTTACAAACAGTACGTGACTTAACCTTAAGTATGTAACTTTACATCAAGCACATACCCTTACAAATAGTACGTAACTTAACCTTAAGTCTGTAACTTTACATCAAGCACATACCCTTACAAACAGTACGTGACTTAACCTTAAGTATGTAACTTTACATCAAGCACATACCCTTACAAACAGTACGTGACTTAACCTTAAGTATGTAACTTTACATCAAGCACATACCCTTACAAATTGTACGTAACTTAACCTTAAGTATGTAACTTTACATCAAGCACATACCCTTACAAATTGTACGTAACTTAACCTTAAGTATGCAACTTTACATCAAGCACATACCCTTATAAACAGTACGTAACTTTACATCAAGCACATACCCTTACAAACAGTGCGTAACTTAACCTTAAGTATGTAACTTTACATTAAGCACATACCCTTACAAACAGTACGTGACTTAACCTTAAGTATGTAACTTTACATCAAGCACATACCCTTACAAATAGTACGTAACTTAACCTTAAGTATGTAACTTTACATCAAGCACATACCCTTACAAACAGTACGTAACTTAACCTTAAGTATGTAACTTTACATCAAGCACATACCCTTACAAACAGTACGTGACTTAACCTTAAGTATGTAACTTTACATCAAGCACATACCCTTACAAACAGTACGTGACTTAACCTTAAGTATGTAACTTTACATCAAGCACATACCCTTACAAACAGTACGTGACTTAACCTTAAGTATGTAACTTTACATCAAGCACATACCCTTACAAATAGTACGTAACTTAACCTTAAGTCTGTAACTTTACATCAAGCACATACCCTTACAAACAGTACGTGACTTAACCTTAAGTATGTAACTTTACATCAAGCACATACCCTTACAAACAGTACGTGACTTAACCTTAAGTATGTAACTTTACATCAAGCACATACCCTTACAAACAGTACGTGACTTAACCTTAAGTATGTAACTTTACATCAAGCACATACCCTTACAAATTGTACGTAACTTAACCTTAAGTATGTAACTTTACATCAAGCACATACCCTTACAAATTGTACGTAACTTAACCTTAAGTATGCAACTTTACATCAAGCACATACCCTTATAAACAGTACGTAACTTTACATCAAGCACATACCCTTACAAACAGTGCGTAACTTAACCTTAAGTATGTAACTTTACATTAAGCACATACCCTTACAAATAGTACGTAACTTAACCTTAAGTATGTAACTTTACATCAAGCACATACCCTTACAAACAGTACGTAACTTAACCTTAAGTATGTAACTTTACATCAAGCACATACCCTTACAAACAGTACGTAACTTAACCTTAAGTATGTAACTTTACATCAAGCACATACCCTTACAAACAGTACGTGACTTAACCTTAAGTATGTAACTTTACATCAAGCACATACCCTTACAAATAGTACGTAACTTAACCTTAAGTATGTAACTTTACATCAAGCACATACCCTTACAAACAGTACGTGACTTAACCTTAAGTATGTAACTTTACATCAAGCACATACCCTTACAAATTGTACGTAACTTAACCTTAAGTATGTAACTTTACATCAAGCACATACCCTTACAAATTGTACGTAACTTAACCTTAAGTATGCAACTTTACATCAAGCACATACCCTTACAAACAGTACGTAACTTTACATCAAGCACATACCCTTACAAACAGTGCGTAACTTAACCTTAAGTATGTAACTTTACATTAAGCACATACCCTTACAAATAGTACGTAACTTAACCTTAAGTATGTAACTTTACATCAAGCACATACCCTTACAAATTGTACGTAACTTAACCTTAAGTATGTAACTTTACATCAAGCACATACCCTTACAAATTTAACATTAAGTCTGTAACTTTACATCAAGCACATACCCTTACAAATTGTACGTAACTTAACCTTAAGTCTGTAACTTTACATCAAGCACATACCCTTACAAATTGTACGTAACTTAACCTTAAGTATGTAACTTTACATCAAGCACATACCCTTACAAATAGTTCAGTCAGACAACTCTGAATTAAATTCAATATCTTTATTGAGCATAATTATTGCAAAAGCATCAAAAGTATATATTTTTGCATGACCGAAGCACGTTTGGCGTCAGGCTCTGTCTCAAAGTATTCATTCCCTGATAATGATCTGCTTAGACATTACAGGGAATGAATAGCAGACCCCCGCTGGGGATCATAGAAACAGAGCCCACAGGAGGATGCTGGGGAGGTGGTGGGATTGAACTTCATAGGCAGCACAGAGCAGCAGAGCAGCACAGCAGCACAAGCAGCACGGAGCAGTAGCAGAGCAGTAGCAGAGCAGCAGTAGCGGCACCTAGCGGCAGCAGAGTTGTCGGGAATAGCCAGGTAAGCAAGGGGGGGTTTAAATAGCCCACCCTAATCAGCAGGGGAGAGCATGTGACTGATCAGCTGATCAGGATTTGCGCAGCTTTGAGTTGTCTGCCTGAACTAGCTCCGCAGGCTTCGCATCATTTCAGTCAGACAACTCTGAATTAAATTCAATATCTTTATTGAGCATAATTATTGCAAAAGCATCAAAAGTATATATTTTTTGCATGACCGAAGCACGTTTGGCGTCAGGCTCTGTCTCAAAGTATTCATTCCCTGATAATGATCTGCTTAGACATTACAGGGAATGAATAGCAGACCCCCAAAACTGCAAGCCCCCCCAACAAGCTTGATATGCAGAGCCTGACGCTGAGAATGGTGGAGCTTTTTTTTTTTTTTTTTTTTTTTTTTTTTTTTTTTTTAAGAAGAAGAAAATAATTAGCAGCAACTCCTCCCCAGCAATCCACCAGATGAACAGCCTGAGAATTCAAGCATGAGCAGCAGCAGAACATTTATTGCCAAATTACAAAGCGTGAGCGCTCATGATTTTTTGAGCCTGTAATATTTCGTTTTTGTTGAAACGAATATATCTGACGTAAGCAGCCGAAGACCATCGGCCCAGAGACTTAAGAGAGGGCGTGGGCACAAGCAGCGCTGCAGTTGTAGCCGCCCCAATCCGGAGGGAGTGAGCCGTGTACACCTCTGGAGACAGCCCACAGTTTGAGCAGAGTTCACGCAGCCTTGCAGAAAACCAGGACCTGGTCATGGGCCTGCTGCCATCGACGACGAAAAGCGGGTCACTCGGAGCAGGTGCAGGCCGGGTTTTCAGGTAGCTCAGCATGGAGGCGACAGGACAGAAAGCAGAATTATTTTTTGCAATAACCACAGGCGTTCCTTTATTCATCCTATCGGTTTTAGAATGTTTCAAATAAATAGTGAAATGGTCAGATTCTAACTGTAAATCAGAAAAACAAAGATCATGCAGAGGGTTGAAAGAAAGAGATCTGGTTGTGAATTCCCCACACCTCATGAACCCATAAAAAGCCATTAAAAGAACCGCTTCTAACATCTTGTTAATATCAGAAGTGAACAGCCCAGATCTTAATTTGGATACCATCCTGTGCACCAATGAGATAGTGAGTGGTAAGCGTTTATCATTGCCTGGAAGTTGCTCTTTTTTGAGTCCGTTGAGAAGTAGGCGAATGCAGGGATTTTTTAAAAGGCTACAGACTGAAGGATCCTGACAACGAAGGTGAAACTGAATGCCGGCTATCAAGGCTTTAATGGAGAGAGGCTGCAAATGGCGGGACTCAAAAGAGTGGACTATAAATGCGCAAACAAGAGGGATATTGACGGGCAAGGGTGGGCAAGCAAAACGAGCACAGAAGGAAGAGAAGAACCACCAAGCAGAATCATAAGCTTTTAATGTGTTTTTTGATAGACCTTTTCGCATGAATTTGGCAGCAGAATTCAGCAGAGAGAACAGGGAGCCTTCACATCCTAATCTAGCACAGTTTGAGAGAACGGAGGGCAGGGCAGGCCACTTGGCTTGGCGTTTGGACACAGGGTTTTGAATTTCTGAAATTTGAAACGAGAGAGAGCATCAGCTATACTATTATCAAGACCAGGAATATAGACAGCGCGCATTATAAAATTGCCTGTCACGCATGTCCAGGTGAGGCGCCTAAGAAAACGATTAATTGCGGGCGTCTTAGAGCGCCCTTTGTTAATCATATTGACTGTAGCTTCATTGTCGCACAAGACTACAATCTGTTTCCGAGACCATTTGCTGCCCCACAGTAAGGAAGCTACGACTACCGGGTACAGTTCGAATAAAGCAGTAGATTTGCATGCTGAAGGCAAATTGAGCATTTCTTTAGGCCAAGCTTCGGAAAACCATTCCCCCTTAAAGAAACCCCCGAAACCGACGGAAGGAGCGGCATCTGTGAAAAACTCAATTGAAGCAGAGGTTTCTGATTTGTCATTGTAAAAAAAAGAAATGCCATTCCACTCATCCAAAAAAAGAGACCAAAATCGAATATCGGACAGGCACCCTGGATCTAAGATTATTGTCTCATGAAGCTCTTTAACCGTTTTGGACAGGTCGAGCAATCGGGACACGAATGAACGCCCCTGTGGAATAATCCTCATGGCGAAATTTAAATGACCCAACAGAGAGAGAAGATCCCTTTTTGACACGGAAGCGGCTGAGGAGAATGATTTTAAAATATCCCTAATGCGACACAATTTCTCTCTAGGGAGAGAGGCCTGCATAAGGGCGCTATCTAACATAATACCTAAAAATTCAATGTGCGTACTGGGACCGACAGTTTTCTCTTCAGATAAAGGCACTCCGAGAGATGAGAAAACATCTTTGACGACTGTTATGCAGCGGGCTGGCGGCGAAGCCGGGAAATCGACCACCAGGAAATCGTCTAGAAGATGCAGAACAAAAGGCAATTTGTGGGTATTATACAATATCCAGCACAGAGCCTCTGAAAGAGTGTCGAATATGCGAGGGCTGCTTCGGCATCCGAAAGTTAATTTTACTGCAAAATATAACTTTGAGCGCCACTTAACGCCAAAAAGATGCCACTGCGAGGGATGGAGCGGCATCACTTTAAAAGCATCGGTGATGTCTGCTTTTCCTAGCCAAGCGCCTTGCCCTGCGGCTTTAATCATTTGAATTGCGTTGTCAATCGTGGCATAGAACAAGGAAAATGGAGCAAGGGGGATAAGGCTATTAATACTAGGGACTGGTCCATTATGAGGAGCGGACAGATCTATGATCAGACGTTTTTTTCCTGAGTATTTACGTGTTGCTACACCAATGGGACTGACCCTGAACAGGCTAAAAGGAGATTTGGAAAATGGACCTATCATAAACCCTTTCTTAATCTCTTTCTCAAGAAGCTCATCGACCACCTTAGGCTCCTTAAATGCTGATTGCAAGTTTTTACACACGTGAGTGGTCCTAGGAAGCCAACAAAGACCAGCTAAAAAACCCTGAACGAGCCCAGTTATAAGATAATTAACAAAACATCTATTAGGATGATTTCTGAGGGCCTTAGAGAGAGCCGGAACATTCACAGGCGTGGAGGGTTGAACAGAATTTATTTCTTCGATTGTGCAGGACGCACCCTTCTTGGACACACAGATCTCGGGTGGCTGTCTGCACACCAGCTGCAAATATGCAAATATTTACAATTTCGATAAGTACAGACATTTTCATTGAAATTTATGCAGATTGGAGTATTGTTGCCGGGTAAATAAGGCACCTGAGGTTTGCGAGCGGCAGGGCCCGTAGCT
The DNA here is from genome assembly GCA_019142605.1 of Cephalopholis sonnerati. Taxonomy (NCBI): domain Eukaryota; kingdom Metazoa; phylum Chordata; class Actinopteri; order Perciformes; family Serranidae; genus Cephalopholis; species Cephalopholis sonnerati. The sequence continues at coordinate 876,482 of JAGQAX010000018.1, forward strand.
TGAAGCTGAGCAGTATTGAGCTGGAATGCAGATTTAGGACACAAGGTGGAACTGTGGCTAAACGACCCGCAGATGGAACATGACAGAGCTTGGCGGCCGGTGAAGTGCCTGCTTATCAAAGCGAGGTCTACGACTGACCAGTCTATCCGCTGGTTGAATTTTTGGATGTACATCGCTGATTTTGAAGAGAAACTCTTGTGGTAGTCATAGAAGAGAGTCCCTCCATAAGACATGGCTAAATCGGAGATAATAGCGAGATATGTGTCCAATTCTTGTCTTCGCTCAGGATACACTTCACAAATAGTGTCCCTAAAGACGCCGAAGGCTACGTTAAACTCGGCCAGAGTCAGAGATTTTGACAGCCTAGGGTCGTTATCCCTTAGAATTACAGAGAAGTCCCCGCAGTCCACCGTCCTTTTATCTGACGTGTCGGAAGCACAAATTAAAATCTTGACCAGATTAACGTCCTGCCCTGATAAAAACAGCAAGCATAGAGTAGGCTAATCAGATCAATAAATAAATAAACGTGCCAACATAAGCAATAAAAGACAACCGTGACTGAGCTGCATACCTGCGATAATCTGGTTCCTGAGCGCATCGGGAATAGCCCCGGCTGGAGGCAGGAACGGCGCACCTGTGGATGGCGCAGGGACTGCAGTTCCCAGGGTCCTCCGGGGCAAGGTGGACAGCTCGGCCGATGACGTCGAGGGTTCGCCGCTCGAAGCAAAACAGGAAGAGGGACCTGCTGAGTTTGACTCAAGCACAACGAGACGGTTATTCATGGAGATTAAAGAGGATTTAATATCAGACAGAGCAGACAACAGTTCAGCGTTTGGCTGAACGGAAGACGGAGTGGAAGCAGGTAACTTTTTCTTTTTTCGGGGCGTGTAGGTGGACTTTTGAGCACGTTTCTTGGCTGGAGTTTTCCCCTTCTTGCTTTTAGCGGCGGGGCACTCCGCCGGCTCAGACTCTTCAATCGCGCCAGGAACGTGATCTATGAGGAACTCAAACAGCTCTTCGTGACTGAGGCCGGGTGGAGCAGAGATGCCGTTGGCATAGAGGACCTCGAGGATCTTGACCATAGGCCAGTCGCTCAGTTGCCTTTGAACCAGGCGAGAGCTGCGGCGAGGGTGAGCCGCGGAAAGGGCTTCCTGGTCCCTAGATGGAGAGGGCGCATTGATGTCGGTGCCTGGAATTTCCAGCTGTCCTTCCAACAACCCGCCTTCGCTTCCTGAGTCGTCAGAGAAGTCGGAGGACATGATGGCCAGGATCAGAGGCCCCAGTAAAGATATGATCACGATCTTCATAGGCAGCACAGAGCAGCAGAGCAGCACAGCAGCACAAGCAGCACGGAGCAGTAGCAGAGCAGTAGCAGAGCAGCAGTAGCGGCACCTAGCGGCAGCAGAGTTGTCGGGAATAGCCAGGTAAGCAAGGGGGGGTTTAAATAGCCCACCCTAATCAGCAGGGGAGAGCATGTGACTGATCAGCTGATCAGGATTTGCGCAGCTTTGAGTTGTCTGCCTGAACTAGCTCCGCAGGCTTCGCATCATTACGTAACTTAACCTTAAGTATGTAACTTTACATCAAGCACATACCCTTACAAATAGTACGTAACTTAACCTTAAGTATGTAACTTTACATCAAGCACATAGCCTTACAAATTTAACGTTAAGTATGTAACTTTACATCAAGCACATACCCTTACAAATTGTACGTAACTTAACCTTAAGTATGTAACTTTACATCAAGCACATACCCTTACAAATTTAACATTAAGTCTGTAACTTTACATCAAGCACATACCCTTACAAATTGTACGTAACTTAACCTTAAGTATGTAACTTTACATCAAGCACATACCCTTACAAATTGTACGTAACTTAACCTTAAGTATGTAACTTTACATCAAGCACATACCCTTACAAATTGTACGTAACTTAACCTTAAGTCTGTAACTTTACATCAAGCACATACCCTTACAAATTGTACGTAACTTAACCTTAAGTATGTAACTTTACATCAAGCACATACCCTTACAAACAGTACGTAACTTAACCTTAAGTATGTAACTTTACATCAAGCACATACCCTTACAAATAGTACGTAACTTAACCTTAAGTATGTAACTTTACATCAAGCACATACCCTTACAAATAGTACGTAACTTAACCTTAAGTATGTAACTTTACATCAAGCACATAGCCTTACAAATTTAACGTTAAGTATGTAACTTTACATCAAGCACATACCCTTACAAATAGTACGTAACTTAACCTTAAGTATGTAACTTTACATCAAGCACATAGCCTTACAAATTTAACGTTAAGTATGTAACTTTATATCAAGCACATACCCTTACAAATAGTAAGTAACTTTACGTTAAGCAGATAACTTTATTTAAGTGCGTAACTTCACGTTATGTAATTCTACATTAAGTGCTGCTTAACTCTACATTAAGGTTGTGACTTTACATAACTTTACATTAAGTACATAACTTAATGTAACTTAACAGAAAGTACATAACTTTACATTGAGTGCGTATCAGTACATTGAGTACTTTATCTTAGGTGCGCAGTTTGACAAATAGTACGTAAATAACCATAAAGTGCATATCTTTACGTTGACTATGTAACTTTACATTAAGTGCTGTGTAACTTCACGTTGTCTTTACCTGCAGAGGGGAGGAGTTTAAATCATTGAACAGGAAGTCTGAATCTGAGTCTGAATCTTTTGAACATTTTCCAGGAAAACTTTTGTCACTTTTCACGTAGTCGGACTGTTTACGTATAAATTCATCGAATTCCAGATCCTGAAGGAAATAAAGTTTCCATACAAACGTGGTCACGTGAAACACGTTTTCACAGAAGGTCGTGAGACACATCAGATGTTTCTGACGGGAGATTAAACATGTCAGCAGGTCATCGGCCTCAAGTGACGACTCCATCAACGACAAACTTAAAGAAAACTTAAAGAAAACGTAAAGAACATCAAAACTTTTCAGTGCGTTAAAAAACGAACTGAATCAAGTGTTCCTGTGACCTGTGTGAACTCTGCTGAACGCTGCTGGTGTCTACTTCAAATTCTTTTTTAAAATGGAGGATTGTATAAATCAGTTTCTGATTCTTATCTTCATCCATTCTGTTCTCTGATCCTCTTCACGCTGTGGAGATGACATCATCATACAGCGATGACCAGACGGTGACAGAGGAAGCTGAGACGAGCTGAGAGTGGCTGAATCCAGAGCGTCACAACGAAGGAAACCTTTCAAAGTGTCTCTGTTGTTTTCAGCTCCGACAGGTCCGACTTTCAGAATAATCTTCTCACAGGGACGCCAACTCGGCCCCGTGGGGGGGCAGCTGCTGCCATGGCAACCAGAGGAGCAAGAAGAGGAGGAGGAGGAGGAGGAGGAGGAGGCTGGTGGACGCGTGCAGGATGCAGAGTCACAGCTGTTTGATGTTTCTGAGCGTTTCATCAGTGTGAAACTGAAACGTTCTGCGGGCTCAAACGCATCACAGTGTGCGATATTTAAGACGATATTTTACACGTCGCCGCTCAGTGACCAAAGAAAGTGTCACATAAAAACAAACATTGTATGTACAGTAAGTGATGCTGATTGGCTAACACCTCTGACACACCCTGAAAACAAAACGTACCTCAGAGCCTGTTTCACATCGTTCCAAAGAAACATTTCATTCAACCTGAAACTGAGCGATGTGCAGCGGTTTGTGATCAGCTGTGAGCGCGTGCAGAAGACAGAAACTGACGTCCAGTGGAGGTGGAAGTGTTCAGATCCTTCACCGGAAATTAATGTTTAAATATAAATATTAATGTGATGCTCTCGTCCTGATTGTTTAATGACATCAGAACAGAAAAGACAGCTAAAGGCTGTGCTAATGCTAACACAGGCTACACATCGTTAGCTCCGCGGGTAGACATAAACGTTAGCATAACAGATAAAGTAATGTTAGCATTAAAAAATAAGGCATTACAATATAAAGCACTGTTAGCAGAAAAGTTAAGTAACACTGGCATAAAAATCATGTAAGTATTAACGGTAACATAGCAGTAGTTAAAAAAAACAGTAACATCAGCGTAAAACATAGAGTTAGCACTAAAAAATAAAGCATTGAAAAATAAAGAAACAATAGTATAAAAAATAAAGTCAGCATTACAAAATTAAGTACCATTAGCATAAAAAGTAAACATTAGCATAAAAATCATGTTGGCATCAAAAGTAAAGTCCCATTAGTATTACAAAAATGAAGTAATATTAGCGTAACGAAAAAAAATTGTTACAAAATAAAGAAATGTTAGCATAAAAAAAGTGAAGTAACATTAGCATATATACTGAAGTAATGTTAGCATTAAATAAAATAGCATTAGTATTAAAAAATAAAGCAGCATTAACATAAAATCATGTTAGCATCAAATTAAAGTAGCATTAGCACAAAGAAAAAGTTTGTTACAAAATAACGCAACATTAACATCAAAATCATGTTAGCATCAAAATTAAGTAGCATTAGTGCAAAGAAAAAAGTTTGTTACAAAATAAAGTAATGTCAGCATTAAAAAATAAAATATCATTAGTAGTAAAACAAAAAAAAAAAGGAAAATTAGCGTTAAAAATGATAGCATTAACAATAAAGCAGCATTAGCATTAAGAAAATAACGTAATGTTAGCATCAAAAGTAAAATAACATTAGCATAAGAAGTAAAGTAATGTTAGCAGGAACATAAAGAAAGCACTAAAAAAATGGTGTAAAAACTAATGGTAGCACTTAAATAGTAAAGTAACATTAGCATGATAAAAGAGATATCAGCATTAAAAATAAAGTAGCATTAGCATTAAAAACATAAAGTAATGTTAGCACAAAAAATAAAGTTAGCATTTAAAAAACTAAAGTAACGGGGTTAGGGTTAGCATAGAAAAATCAAGTAGTGTTTGTGTAAAAAATAAAGTAACTTCAGCATAAATATAAAGTCACGTTAGCATAAAACAAAAATGGTTGTCATGGAAACACTTCAAAATGTTGTCTGAATAAAACGCAGGTTGTTGAGTTGATACGAACACAAACACTGCCTCTGTCAGATGTAAAATGGCTCCTCGGTGTTGTCAGCTGAACAGCTTTAAAGTAAAAGTATCGACACACAGAAAATGTTCACGAGTGACTGAGACATGTTCACGTGTGACATCACAACGTGACGGTTCCTGATGCGTCAGCAGCTCGCTCTACGTTCTTCCTGTTTAAAGGTTCAAACAGTCGCAGCTCAGAGTAAAGTTTGGTTCTTACCTTCACCTCCTGTTTTAATGTCTCACTGCTCCTTAATATTCAGCCAGTGTGTGTTCACTCCCGCTGCCTTCAACACACACACACACCAACACACACACACACCAACACACACACCAACACACACACACATCAGCACACACACCAACACACACATCAACACACACACACATCAACACACACACACACACACATCAACACACACACACATCAACACACACACACACATCAACACACACACACATCAACACACACACACACACACACACATCAACACACACACACATCAACACACACACACACACACACACATCAACACACACACACATCAACACACACACACACACATCAACACACACACACACACACACACACACACATCAACACACACACACATCAACACACACACACACACACACCAACACACACACACACACACATCAACACACACACACACACACACACACACACATCAACACACACACACACACACACGTCAACACACACACACACACACACACACACCAACACACACACACACATCAACACACACACCAACACACACACACACATCAACACACACACACACATCAACACACACACCAACACACACACACACATCAACACACACACCAACACACACACACACATCAACACACACACCAACACACACACACACATCAACACACACACACACATCAACACACACACCAACACACACACACACATCAACACACACACCAACACACACACACACATCAACACACACACCAACACACACACACACATCAACACACACACCAACACACACACACACATCAACACACACACCAACACACACACACACATCAACACACACACACACACACACACACACACACATCAACACACACACACACGCACACACAGTGCTGCTCTGCAGGTTATTTTAAAGAGTGTTTGAAGCTGCAGACGGACGACAGGAGGACCTGTCCTCCACCCGTCCTCCACCCATCCCCCCTCTTCATTTAACACACTCCCTCTCTGCAGGCTCCGACCCCGACACACACACACACACACACACACACACACACACACACGTACAGCAGTGTAACTGTGGTGTTAAATGAAATAACAGCAGAGAATCAGTAACACACAGAGTACACGGTGTGTGTGTGTGTGTGTGTGTGTGTGCTGACGACACACAGTCCGTCAGGTGTTAATGAGTGTTGATTGTCACTTTTAACACGTCGACAATTGAGGTCAAACACGTGTGATGTTGTGAACGGAGCTGGCGGTCCCTGTCCTTCATCCTCATCATCACACTGTGGCATCATCTTCCTCCAAACACATTACAGTCTGTTTTCACACAGGTGTGTTTGTAAAGACGACCGGGACAAAGACCAGACAAGTCCGAGTCAGAACACCTGGAGGACACGATCACTACTTCACCAATCAATCAATCAATCAATTTTATTTATAAAGCCCAGTATCACAAATCACAATTTGCCTCAGAGGGCTTTACAGCATACAACATCCCTCTGTCCTTTGGACCCTCACAGCGGCTAAGGAAAAACTCCCCAAAAAAAATCCTTTAACGGGGAGAAAAAATGGTAGAAACCTCAGGAAGAGCGACTGAAGGAGGGATCCCTCTTCCAGGACGGACAGACGAGCAATAGATGTTGTACAGAACAGATCAATATAATGAATTAACAGTAATCCATATGACACAATGAGACATAAAGAGAGACAGATATTATATTAATAATATGATTATATATGTATGTGACAATAATGATATGTGTATAATAGTCCAGGTATGACTAATAGTAACAGCAGCAGTGGGAGGCATCAGGCAGGACCACGGCAGCAGCACAACACCACACACCATCCAGGCACAGCTGTGACACGAGTTAACCTGAGAGACAGTGGAGCACAAAGGCTCCGGAGAACAAGCTGAGTTAGTGACATGCTGTAGAGACGAGTTAGTGACATGCTGTAGAGACGAGTTAGTGACATGCTGTAGAGCAGAGTTAGTGACATGCTGTAGAGCAGAGTTAGTGACATGCTGTAGAGCAGAGTTAGTGACATGCTGTAGAGCAGAGTTAGTGACCTGTAGTAGAGTCGAGTTAGATACATGCTGTAGAGCCAAGTTAGTGACATGCAGTAGAGCAGAGTTAGTGACATGCTGTAGAGCAGAGTTAGTGACATGCTGTAGAGACGAGTTAGTGACATGCTGTAGAGCAGAGTTAGTGACCTGTAGTAGAGTCGAATTAGATACATGCTGTAGAGCCAAGTTAGTGACATGCAGTAGAGCAGAGTTAGTGACATGCTGTAGAGCAGAGTTAGTGACATGCTGTAGAGACGAGTTAGTGACATGTAGTAGAGCAGAGTTAGTGACATGTAGTAGAGTCGAGTTAGATACATGCTGTAGAGCCAAGTTAGTGACATGCAGTAGAGCAGAGTTAGTGACATGCTGTAGAGCAGAGTTAGTGACATGCAGTAGAGACGAGTTAGTGACATGCTGTAGAGACGAGTTAGTGACATGCAGTAGAGCAGAGTTAGTGACATGTAGTAGAGCCGAGTTAGATACATGCTGTAGAGCCAAGTTAGTGACATGCAGTAGAGCAGAGTTAGTGACATGCTGTAGAGCAGAGTTAGTGACATGCTGTAGAGACGAGTTAGTGACATGCAGTAGAGCAGAGTTAGTGACATGCTGTAGAGCAGAGTTAGTGACATGTAGTAGAGCCGAGTTAGTGACATGCTGTAGAGCAGAGTTAGTGACATGCTGTAGAGCAGAGTTAGTGACATGCAGTAGAGCCAAGTTAGTGACATGCTGTAGAGTCGAGTTAGTGACATGTAGTAGAGTCGAGTTAGTGACATGCAGTAGGCCCGGGTTAGAGAGATGCAGTAACAGGACATGAATGTTAGCAAAGGACAGAGAGAGAGAGAGAGAGAGAAGGAGAGAAGGGGCTCGGTGTATTATAGGAGGTCCCCCGGCAGACTAGGCCTATGTCAGCCTAACTAGGGGCTGGTCCAAGACAAGCCTGAGCCAGCCCTAACTATAAGCTTTATCAAAAAGGAAAGTCTTAAGTCTAGTCTTAAAAGTGGAGACGGTGTCTGCCTCCCGGACCGAAACAGGAAGCTGATTCCACAAAAGAGGAGCCTGATAGCTGAAGGCTCTGGCTCCTGTTCTACTTTTGGAGACTTTAGGGACCACGAGTAACCCTGCATTCTCAGAGCGCAGTGTTCTGGTGGGATAATAGGGCACTATGAGCTCTCTGAGATATGATGGAGCCTGATCATTTAGAGCTTTGTAAGTTAAGAGAAGGATTTTAAATTCAATTCTGGATTTTACAGGGAGCCAGTGCAGAGAAGCTAAAACAGGAGAAATATGATCTCGTCTCTTAGTTCCTGTCAGTACACGTGCCGCCGCGTTCTGGATTAGCTGGAGAGTTTTCAGGCACTTATTAGAGCTACCTGATAATAGGGAATTACAGTAATCCAGCCTCGAGGTAACAAACGCATGGACCAATTTTTCAGCATCTTTTAGTGACAGGATAGGCCTAATTTTCGCAATATTACGCAGATGAAAAAAATGCAGTCCGAGACGTTTGTTTTAAATGGGAGTTAAAAGACAAATCTTGATCAAATATTACGCCGAGGTTTCTTACGGTGATGCTAGAGCCCAGAGCAATGCCATCCAGAGAAACTATATCATCAGATAAAGAGTTTCTGAGCTGTTTGGGGCCAAGAACAATAACTTCAGTTTTGTCTGAATTTAACATCAGGAAATTGGTGCTCATCCAGGTTTTTATATCTTTAAGGCATTTCTGAAGTTTAGTTAATTGATCCGTTTCTTCTGGTTTTATCGATAAATACAACTGTGTATCATCCGCATAGCAATGGAAATTTATGGAGTGATTTCTAATGATGTTACCTAAGGGAAGCATATATAGCGTGAATAGAATTGGTCCGAGCACTGAACCTTGAGGTACTCCAAAACAAACTTTAGTACGTGAAGATGATTCATTATGAACGTGAACAAACTGAAAACGATTGGATAAATAAGATTTAAACCAGCTTAGTGCAGAACCTTTAAGGCCAATTGAATGTTCCAGTCTCTGTAGCAGAATTTGATGGTCAATTGTGTCAAATGCGGCACTAAGATCTAGTAAAACAAGTACAGAGACGAGTCCTTGGTCTGAAGCAGTCAGAAGATCATTTGTAATTTTAACTAGTGCTGTCTCTGTGCTATGATGGGCCCTAAATCCTGACTGAAATTCCTCAAATAAACTATTATCATGGAGAAAGTCACACAGCTGGTCTGCGACTACTTTCTCAAGGATCTTTGAGAGAAAGGGAAGGTTGGATATAGGTCTGTAATTGGCTAACACCTCTGGATCCAATGTGGGCTTTTTTAACAGAGGTTTAATTACAGCTACCTTAAAAGACTGTGGTACATAGCCTGTTAATAAAGATATATTGATCATGTCTAGTATGCAAGTGTTAACTAAAGGTAAGACTTCCTTAAGTAGCCTAGTTGGGATGGGGTCCAAGAGACACGTTGATGACTTGGATGAAGAAATCATTGAGGTCAGTTGTTGAATAGAAATCAGGGAGAAGCAATCTAGATATGTATCAGCACTTATAGCTGTGTTTGAAGGCAGATTAGTACTGTTAGACGGCAGGAGGTCGTGAATTTAGCCTCTAATAGTTACGATTTTGTCATTAAAAAAGCTCATAAAATCATTACTGCTAAGGGCTAAAGGAATACAAGGCTCAATAGAGCTGTGACTCTCTGTCAGCCTGGCTACAGTGCTGAAAAGAAACCTGGGGTTGTTCTTATTTTCTTCTATTAATGATGAGTAATAGTTTGCTCTGGCATTGCGGAGGGCTCTCCTATATGTTTTTAGACTGTCTAACCAGATTAAACGAGAATCTTCCAGTTTGGTTAATTGCCAATTCCTTTCAAATTTTCGCGACATTTGCTTTAATTTTCTGGTTTGGGAGTTATACCAGGGAGCAAACTTTCTTTGCTTTGCGAACTTCTTTTTAAGAGGTGCTACAGAGTCCAGAGTTGTTCACAGCGAGCCTGCAGCGCTATCGACGAGATAATCAATTTGGGAGACTTTAAAGTCAGTACGGGGAACCTCAGTTACAGAGGGTATTAAATTTAATGCCGATGGAATCACTTCCTTAAATTTTGCTGCCGCACTATCTGATAAACACCCAGTATAGTAGCTGTTACTGAGTGGCGCGTAGTCAAGTAGACAGAAATCAAAAGTTATTAAATAATGGTCTGATAGAGAGGGATTCTCTGGAAAGACCATTAAGTTATTAATCTCAATTCCATACACCAGAGCTAGATCAAGGGTGTGGTTGAAACGGTGAGTGGGCTTATGTACACTTTGACTGAAGCCAATGGAGTCTAATAATGTGATAAACGCAGTAGCGAGGGAGTCATTATCAACGTCCACGTGGATATTGAAATCGCCTACAATAATAACTTTATCTGATTTCAGGACTAAACTGGATAAAAACTCTGAGAATTCAGATAAGAATTCTGAATACGGGCCAGGAGCACGGTACACTATAACAAATAGAAGAGGCTGTGAGGTTTTCCAGGTCGGATGTAAAAGACTAAGGACAAGGCTTTCAAAGGATTTATAATCTAGTTTAGGTTTAGCGCTGATTAATAGACTAGAGTTAAAAATGGCTGCAACTCCCCCTCCTCGGCCGCTGCCTCGAGGAACGTGGGTATTATTATGACTGGGGGGAGTGGATTCATTTAGACTTACATATTCATCGTGACACAGCCAGGTTTCGGTGAGGCTGAGTAAATCAATATGATTATCTGATATTAATTCGTTTACTAACACTGCTTTGGAAGATAACGATCTGACATTTAACAGTCCGCATTTAATTCTCCTGTTTTGTCTTTCTGTCACAGAAGAGGTTTTAATTTTTATCAGGTTGTTCTGTACAACTCCTCTATGTTTGACTTTAGATTTAAATAATTTAGGAGGTCGGGGGACAGACACCGTTGGTATGACACTATGGGTGGGTGACTGCTCTAGAAGCTCAGAGAAGCGTTTTACACTGCGACTCTGATTCCTGGTCTCAACTCTGGGTTGTCACGGTTTTAGATCACTAATAAACTTGTCCAGGTTTCTAGATATGAGAGCGGCTCCATCCAAAGTGGGATGAATGCCATCTCTCCTGATCAGACCAGGTTTTCCCCAGAAGGTTTTCCAATTATTAACGAAGCCCACATCGTTTGCTGGACACCACCTGGACAGCCAGCGATTGAATGATGACATGCGGCTAAACATATCATCAGTGGTCAGATTTGGCAGGGGTCCAGAGAAAACTACGGAGTCCGACATAGTTTTGGCATACTGACACACCGAGGCAACATTGATTTTTGTGACCTCCGATTGGCGTAACCGGGTGTCATTAACGCCGACGTGAATAACAATCTTACTGAATCTAAGTTTAGCCTTAGCCAGCAGTTTCAAATTTGATTCAATGTCACCCGCTCTGTCCCCAGGGATACATTTGACTATGGTCGCTGGTGTCGCTAACTTCACATTTCTCAAAATAGAGCTGCCAATTACCAGAGTTTTCTCCTCAGTGGGTGTGTCGCTAAGTGGGGAAAAACGGTTAGAAACGTGAACGGGCTGGTGGTGAGCCGAGGGCTTCGGCCTGGTACTACGCTTCCTTCGGACAGTCACCCAGCCTCCTGGCTGCACAGGAGTTACCGGAGGACCGCTAACAGAGGCTATGCTAAGTGGCTCTGCGCCGGCTACAGGGGACTGGCTAACTACCGCAGCTACAGTTTGACTCTCCATGGTGCGGAGCCGAGCTTCTAATTGACTAAGCCTCGCCTCCAACGCAGAAAACAAACTACATTTCTCACATGTACCATTATCGCTAAAGGAGGCAGAGGAGTAACTAAACATGTGGCACACCGAGCAAGAGAGTGCAGGAGAGGAAGCCATCGCTAGGTGCTAAGCTAAGGTAGCTAACAAGGCTGAGGGTGTGTGAGCAAGCACAGATGAATAAGACAGTCGTTTAAAGAAGCAGAGTGATTAACACTACAACTAGTGAGGTTTAAGAAGTGAAGTCGATGTTTAACGGCTAAAGTGAGGAGAAAAAGCAGAAAAGTAGCTGGTGAGAGATCGCTGCAGCAGCTGAGAGACACCAACACAGAAACACCGGATATGACACAACACGCTTACCGCAGTACGTCAGGTATGTCAGTCAAGAGACCATGAACATGAACGCGTGTATGTGAGTTTTTAAAACTCATGTAAACCCACTAAAAATAGACGACGGACTCTTTTCAGACTCTTATGGAGCTGCAGCGGACGAGTACACCTTTCTGTTTTTGTTTTTGGTCTTTTGTCAGAACAGGCCTGAAAACAGGTTAGCAAACAGTAGAAATAAATAATAAGGTAATGTTAGCACACACAAAAAATAGCATTAGTATTAAAAAATAAAATAATGTTAATGTAAAAAAAAATACTGTAAGCACAAAACATAAAGTACAATTAGCATAAAAATTAATGATGGTGTAAAAACTAAAGTCAGCACTAAAAAAATTCGAAATGCTAGCATGAAAAGTAAAGTTAGTGTTACAAAATAAATTATATTAGCAGAAAATAAAGTAGCATTAGCATAAAAAATAAAGTAATGTTAACATAAAAAGGAAATGTTTGCATCAAAAATAAAATAGCATTAGTATTAAAAAATACAATAAGGTTAGTGTAAAAAATAAAGTTAGCACTAAAAAATTAAGTAATGTTAGCATGAAACATAAAGTAGCATCACCATAAAAAATAAAGTTACGTTAGCAAGTTAGTGTTACAAAATGATGTAATGTTAGCAGAAAAATGAAATAGCATCAGCATAAAAAAACAAAGTAGCATTAGCATTAAAAAAATGTTAGTGTAAAAATAAAGTTAGCACTAAAAACATGAAGTAATATTAGCAGAAAAAGGAAATGTTTGCATCAAAACTAAAATAGCATTAGTATTAAAAAATTAAAATAAAGTTACTGTAAAAATTATGTTAGCACTAAAAAATGGAATAATGTTAGCATAAAAATAAAGTAGCATCAGCATAAAAAAGTAAAATTAGCATAAAAGGAAATGTTAACTTTAAAAATAAAGTAGCATTAGCGTAAAAAAAATAAAGTAACGTTAGCATAAAAAATAAACTTAGCACAAAAAAGTAGTATTAGCATAAAAAATAAAGTAAAATTAGCATAAAAGGAAATGTTGGCATTGAAACTAAAATAGCATTAGCATTAAGACAAAGAAAAGTTAGCATTAAAAATGAAGTAGTG
>JAGQAX010000018.1:895101-970101 GCA_019142605.1 Cephalopholis sonnerati
TGTTATTTCCTTCCCTAGCTCCTTCTTTCCTTTGCTGCTTCTTTCTCTGTTGTTTCTTTCCCTAACATCCTGTGTCCTTATAATGCCCCCTTATTCTTTTATTTTCTTCCCTACATTCTTGTTTCCTTCTCCGCTTCCTTCTTTTCTTGTCTACCTCCTTGTTTCCTTTCTTACCCCCTTGTTTCCTTCACTCCTTCCTTCATACTTTTATTGACCTCCCTAGCCTCTTGTTTCCTTCCCTAGTTCCTCACTTCCCCCACTTCCACCTTCTCCTTTAATTCTTTCCCTTGCTCCTTGTTGCCTGCACTACTCCCTTCTTTCTTTTCCAGGCCTCTTGTTTCCTTCTGTAGCTCCTTCTTCCCTTCATTGCTTCCTTCTCCTTCATTTCCTACCCTAGCTCCTTTCTTTCTTCTTGAAGGAAATAAGTGAGGAGACAAGGAGATAAGGAGACGAGGAGACAAGGAGATGAGGAGATAAGGAGATGAGGAGAGGAGGTAGACAGTTACAGTTGATCAGTTTTCTGTAACTGATCAGTGATCGATCTGAAGTTATCGATCAGTGTCTTCGTCTCTCTGATGTTGGGAGAGGGACACCAGCAGCTGCTGGGACTCAAACCAGTGACATGTCCTCCCATTCCTCCCATTGCTCCCATTGCTCCCATTGCTCCCATATCTGTCATGTCAGAGGACAGAGGGAGGATCTGCATTGTTATGGAGCAGCTGGACATTGTCTTCGTCTTTCCACGATGATAATCTGTCCAACAGCTGTGTGTGTGTGTGTCTATCCTTGTAAGACTCGTCTGACCTTCAGTCAGGAGACCATTTGACTGGTTAGACAAAGACAGAGAGGACAGACAGGTCAGTATGTCTCAGGGACACTTCCTGTGTCCTGCAGACAGAGCTGAGGGACACATATCTCAGAGAGCTCATAGTGCCCTATTATCCCACCAGAACACTGCGCTCTGAGAATGCAGGGTTACTCGTGGTCCCTAAAGTCTCCAAAAGTAGAACAGGAGCCAGAGCCTTCAGCTATCAGGCTCCTCTTTTGTGGAATCAGCTTCCTGTTTCGGTCCGGGAGGCAGACACCGTCTCCACTTTCAAGACTAGACTTAAGACTTTCCTTTTTGATAAAGCTTATAGTTAGGGCTGGCTCAGGCTTGTCTTGGACCAGCCCCTAGTTAGGCTGACATAGGCCTAGTCTGCCGGGGGACCTCCTATAATACACCGAGCACCTTCTCTCCTTCTCTCTCTCTCTCTCTCTCTGTCCTTTGCTAACATTCATGTCCTGTTACTGCATCTCCCTAACTCGGCTCTACTGCATGTCACTAACTCTGCTCTACTGCATGTCACTAACTCGGCTCTACTGCATGTCACTAACTCTGCTCTACTGCATGTCACTAACTCGGCTCTACTGCATGTCACTAACTCTGCTCTACTGCATGTCACTAACTCGGCTCTACTGCATGTCACTAACTCTGCTCTACAGCATGTCACTAACTCTGCTCTACTGCATGTCACTAACTCAGCTCTACTGCATGTCACTAACTCAGCTCTACTGCATGTCACTAACTCAGCTCTACTACATGTCACTAACTCAGCTCTACTGCATGTCACTAACTCTGCTCTACTGCATGTCACTAACTCAGCTCTACTGCATGTCACTAACTCGGCTCTACTGCATGTCACTAACTCTGCTCTACTGCATGTCACTAACTCTGCTCTACTGCATGTCACTAACTCGGCTCTACTGCATGTCACTAACTCGGCTCTACTGCATGTCACTAACTCTGCTCTACTGCATGTCACTAACTCGGCTCTACTGCATGTCACTAACTCGGCTCTACTGCATGTCACTAACTCTGCTCTACTGCATGTCACTAACTCAGCTCTACTGCATGTCACTAACTCTGCTCTACTGCATGTCACTAACTCTGCTCTACTGCATGTCACTAACTCTGCTCTACTGCATGTCACTAACTCTACTCTACTGCATGTCACTAACTCTGCTCTACTGCATGTCACTAACTCTGCTCTACTGCATGTCACTAACTCTGCTCTACTGCATGTCACTAACTCTGCTCTACTGCATGTCACTAACTCGGCTCTACTGCATGTCACTAACTCTGCTCTACTGCATGTCACTAACTCGGCTCTACTGCATGTCACTAACTCTGCTCTACTGCATGTCACTAACTCGGCTCTACTACGTGTCACTAACTCTGCTCTACTACATGTCACTAACTCTGCTCTACTACATGTCACTAACTCTGCTCTACTGCATGTCACTAACTCGGCTCTACTGCATGTCACTAACTCGGCTCTACTGCATGTCACTAACTCGGCTCTACTACATGTCACTAACTCGGCTCTACTACATGTCACTAACTCTGCTCTACTACATGTCACTAACTCTGCTCTACTACATGTCACTAACTCAGCTCTACTGCATGTCACTAACTCAGCTCTACTACATGTCACTAACTCTGCTCTACTACATGTCACTAACTCTGCTCTACTACATGTCACTAACTCGGCTCTACTACATGTCACTAACTCTGCTCTACTACATGTCACTAACTCTGCTCTACTGCATGTCACTAACTCTGCTCTACTACATGTCACTAACTCTGCTCTACAGCATGTCACTAACTCGGCTCTACAGCATGTCACTAACTCTGCTCTACAGCATGTCACTAACTCGGCTCTACAGCATGTCACTAACTCTGCTCTACAGCATGTCACTAACTCGGCTCTACTACATGTCACTAACTCTGCTCTACTGCATGTCACTAACTCGTCTCTACAGCATGTCACTAACTCGGCTCTACTACATGTCACTAACTCTGCTCTACTACATGTCACTAACTCTGCTCTACAGCATGTCACTAACTCTGCTCTACAGCATGTCACTAACTCGGCTCTACAGCATGTCACTAACTCGTCTCTACAGCATGTCACTAACTCGTCTCTACAGCATGTCACTAACTCGGCTTGTTCTCTGGAGCCTTTGTGCTCCACTGTCTCTCAGGTTAACTGGTGTCACAGCTGTGCCTGGTTGGTGTGTGGTGTTGTGCTGCTGCCGTGGTCCTGCCTGATGCCTCCCACTGCTGCTGTTACTATTAGTCATACCTGGACTATTATACACATGTCATTATTGTCACATACATATATAATCATATTATTAATATAATATCTGTCTCTCTTTATGTCTCATTGTGTCATATGGATTACTGTTAATTCATTATATTGATCTGTTCTGTACAACATCTATTGCTCGTCTGTCCGTCCTGGAAGAGGGATCCCTCCTTCAGCTGCTCTTCCTGAGGTTTCTACCATTTTTTCTCCCCGTTAAAAGGGTTTTTTGGGGAGTTTTTCCTTATCAGCTGTGAGGGTCCTAAGGACAGAGGGATGTTGTATGCTGTAAAGCCCTCTGAGGCAAATTGTGATTTGTGATATTGGGCTTTATAAATAAAACTGATTGACACTCACCCCACCTGTAGACAGAACTGAGGGACACACACAGCACCTGTAGACAGAACTGAGGGACACACACAGCACCTGTAGACAGAACTGAGGGACACACACAGCACCTGTAGACAGGACTGAGGGACACACACAGCACACGATACACTTCCTCATTTCCTTCACTGCTCTCTTCATTCTTTCCTTTCCTTTCCTTTCCAAGTCTCTTGTTTCCTTCTGTTGCTCCTTATTTCCTTCACTGGTTCTTTCTCTGTTGTTTCCTTTCCTAGCATGTTATTTACTTCACTGATTCCTTTATTCTTTTATGTCCTTCCCTACCTCCTTGTTTCCTTGGCTGCTGCCTTCATTCTGTTATGTCTTCCCTTATCTCCTTGTTTTTTTCTTACTGCATCCTCCTTCCCTTTCTTATCTCCTTGTTTCATTCCTTTCCCCATTATTTCCTTCACTGCTTCCTTTATTCTTTTATTTCCTTTCTTACCAACTCATTCCCTTTACAGCTCCCTTCTTTCCTTTCCTACTTCCTTATTTCCTTTCTTACCTCATTAATTTCTTCACTGCTTCCCTCATTCTTTTATGTCCTTCCCTACATCCTTGTTTCCTTCCCTCAGTTCTGTCTGCAGGTGGTGTGGTGTGTCCCTGAGACATACTGACCTGTCCGTCCTCTCTGTCTTCATCTAACCAATCAGATGGTCTCCTAGGATAGAAACACACACACACACACACACACACACACACACACACACACACACACACACACACACACACTAGTCTTGACCTTGCTGCCATCTGCTGACCGCCGTCTCTCTGCCAGCTTCTCATGTGTCTGCACGTTTTTTTTATTTCTGCAGATTTTTCTGATTTTTTTTGTGTGCATTTCTTTATTTACAAAAATTGTAGACTAAATAAATAAATAAATAAAAATAAAATACAAAACAGGAGCAAAAAAAACCTAAAATGAATAAATAATTAAAATAAAATAAAATAAAATAAAAACAAGAGGATAATAATGAATTTTAGAATTTTACATTAAAAATTTTACAGTTTCTGTCTGTGATAAATTTGTAAATTTGTAATTTGGGCGATTTGTTTTTTTAAAACACAAACAAACAAATCTCTTTCAAACTCACTGGTTTAAAAGGCAGTTTTTCTTTAAAAACATACTTTATTTAATCATGTATGATTTTTTTTTCCCAATTTCCAGGTGCTGTCATGATAACTGGTGTAAATTTGTGGATTTTGGAAAGCAGGTTTACTAAAAAAAATTAAAGATGTATTTTCTAATTTTTAAAAATGTCCTGTCTGTGATAAATGATGTAATTTTCCATAAAACTGTTGTCTTTAAGAGATTTTTTTAAGTTTAAAAGTCTTTAGTATTATTATTTACAGTTTCTAGCAGTGAACATTGTTTGGTGATTTTGGAAGATTTTAAAAATGTTTTCTTGATTTTTTTTATTTTTTCATTATTATTTAGTTTTTGATAAATGGTGTAATTTTGGGAACAGTCTCTTATCTTCATCCTCATGTTTCCTCCCGCAGTATCTCATTAAATCAGAGGGACGTGTTAATATACTTTATTATGTTTATAGTAGCTTTGTCATACACACAAAGTATTTTGATATGAATACTTTAATATAATATTCAAAACAAATATTTTCATACATATATTTATAATATGAATATTTTGTCTTTATTTTTCTGGGTGTAATTTCCACTTGTTCATCCACAGATCAAGGTGTGTGACGTCAGCACGCAGGACGTGTGAAGGGGTGGGGGGGTGTGAAGGGGGGGATCGGGATTCCTAAGGATTACCCGTCATGCCCCGCGGGTAAAGATGGCGACAGCTGAGCAGGGCAGCAGATCAACTTTCTCCGAGCGGCTCTGAGTGGATTTTCTTCCGTCGGTCGGAGCGTCTCAGCCGGCTGCTTCTCCTCCCTCCTCCCGCTGCCGCCGCCGCCACCTCCCCGCTCCGGATCTCCTCCTCAGCCGGACCTCCTCGCTCCTCCCCGGCCTCGGATCGGTTCGGAGCCCCCCCTCCCTCCTCCTTCTCTCCTCGCCCCACCGGAGGAGCAGAGCGGAGCTCCGGCTAAAGTTTCCTCTCCTCTCCGCCCTCCGGGACTTGTTTGTGGAGGTAACCGGGACCGAGCAGCGCTGTCCGGCCTCACAGGTGAGCACCGGCCGGGTTAGCGGTAGTTCCGGAGGAGTGTGTGCAGGTGAACGGCTCCGGTGAGTCGGTGTGTTCGGTGTCGGTCGGTGGGAGACAGTTTGGGTGTTGTGCGGTGAACTGGGCCACAGTCAGACCCGCAGCAGGTCTCAGAGGGGTTACCTGGGTTCATGGCGGGCTGATGGAGGGGGGGTCGGTGTTCGGGGACGGTTCGGCCCGGTGTGGCCCGGTGTGGCCCGGTGTCAGGCGGACTGAGACCCGCTGTGTGTGTCGTGTTTGTCCCCCGTTAGCCTGTCAGACAGCACTGAGGGCTGCACCGCCCTCCGGTAACGGAGAACTGAATCATTCAGAGTCAGTGCGCGTGTCCGTCTGTGTGTGTGTGTGTGTGTGCGCGCGCGCGCGTCCGTGTGTGTGTGTGTGTGTGCGTGTTGTACTCGGACTCCTGCAGGACACACCTTCATCATATCACCTGTACCGCCTCAGCCAATCACAGGGCTCGATACTGATCAGGGGTCCTGAGGATCTCAGGGCCTCCTAGGAGCCATCAGGGGCCCTCAGACCACTAGGGGCCATTCAACTTTCAAGGGCCCTTGGACCCTCAAGGGCCATCAAGGATTTTCAGACATCAGAGTCATCAGGGACCACCAAGGTCCTTCAGCCTGTCAGGGGCCCTCAGACCACTTAGAGGTATCAGGGACCCTCAGGAGTCCTCATATCCTTAAGAGCCCTCAGACCTTTAGACCCTCAGGGATCTTCAGGGATCCCCAGACCCTCGGGGGCCCGCTAATTTTTAGAACCTTAGACCTGCAGGGGCCTTGAGACCTTCAGGGACACTCAGTGACACTCAGGAGCCCTTAGACCCTCAGGGGACCTCAGACCCTCAGGGGTCATGAGGGGCCATCTGACCCCTTAGGAGCCATTAAACTGCAAGGCTCCATGGGACCATCAGGGGCCCTCAGACCTTCAGGGGCCCCTGAGGCCCCACTTCCTGTCAGCTGGTTTATGTAAGGGTGAATATAAGGGTTAATGTAAGGGTTTATATAAGGGTGAATTTAAGGGTTGATATAAGGGTCAGTGTAAGGGTTAATATAAGGGTTGATATAAGGGTTAATATAAGGGTTGATGTCAGGGTTAATATAAGGGTTATTATAAGGGTTAATGTCAGGGTTAATATAAGGGTTATTATAAGGGTTAATGTAAGGGTTATTATAAGGGTTAATGTAAGGGTTATTATAAGGGTTAATGTCAGGGTTAATATAAGGGTTAATGTCAGGGTTAATATAAGGGCTATTATAAGGGTTAATGTTAGATGTTAATGTAAGGGTTATTATAAGGGTTAATGTTAGGGTTAATATAAGGGTTATTATAAGGGTTAATGTAAGGGTTATTATAAGGGTTAATGTTAGGGTTAATGTAAGGGTTATTATAAGGGTTAATGTTAGGGTTAATATAAGGGTTATTATAAGGGTTAATGTAAGGGTTATTATAGGGGTTAATATAAGGGTTATTATAAGGGTTGATGTAAGAGTTAATGTAAGGGTTGATATAAGGGTTAATGTAAGGGTTATTATAAGGGTTTATATAAGGGTTAATATAAGCGCTAATGTAAGGGTTTATGTAAGGGTGAATTTAAGGGTTGTTATAAGGGTTTATGTAAGGGTTAATATAAGGGTTATTATAAGGGTTATTGTAAGGGCTAATATAAGGGCTAATGTAAGGGTTGATATAAGGTGTAATGTAAGGGTTAATATAAGGGTTTATCTAAGGGTGAAAATTAAGGGTTGATATAAGGGCTATTATAAGGGTTAATGTAAGGGTTATAAGAGTTAAAAAAGAGGGTTATTATAAGGGCTAATATAAGGGTTAATGTAAGGGTTGATATAGGTGTAATGTAAGGGTTAATATAAGGGTTTATCTAAGGGTGAAAATTAAGGGTTGATATAAGGGCTATTATAAGGGTTAATGTAAGGGTTATAAGAGTTAAAAAGAGGGTTATTATAAGGGTTAATATAAGAGATACTGTAAGGGTTAATATAAGAGTTACTGTAAGGGTTAATATAAGGGTTAAATGAGGGTTAATATAAGGGTTAAATGAGGGTTAAGACGACTCTTCAGTCAACAGAAAATCATCGCTCGATCATTAAAGTGATGTCTGTTGTTACCTGTCCTACAGGTGTTACTTGTCTGTCAGGTGTTACCTGTCCGTCAGGTGTTACCTGTCCTACAGGTGTTACTGGTCCGTCAGGTGTTATCTGTCCTACAGGTGTTACCTGTCCTACAGGTGTTACTGGTCCGTCAGGTGTTACCTGTCCTACAGGTGTTACCTGTCTGTCAGGTGTTACCTGTCCTACAGGTGTTACTTGTTTGTCAGGTGTTACCTGTCCGTCAGGTGTTACCTGTCCTACAGGTGTTACTGGTCCGTCAGGTGTTATCTGTCCTACAGGTGTTACCTGTCCTACAGGTGTTACTGGTCCGTCAGGTGTTACCTGTCCGTCAGGTGTTACTGGTCCGTCAGGTGTTACCTGTCCTACAGGTGTTACTGGTCCGTCAGGTGTTACCTGTCCTACAGGTGTTACCTGTCTGTCAGGTGTTACCTGTCCTACAGGTGTTACTTGTTTGTCAGGTGTTACCTGTCCTACAGGTGTTACCTGTCCGTCAGGTGTTACTGGTCCGTCAGGTGTTACCTGTCCGTCAGGTGTTACTGGTCCGTCAGGTGTTATCTGTCCTACAAGTGTTACCTGTCCTACAGGTGTTACCTGTCCGTCAGGTGTTACCTGTCCTACAGGTGTTACCTGTCCTACAGGTGTTACTGGTCCGTCAGGTGTTACCTGTCCTACAGGTGTTACTGGTCCGTCAGGTGTTACCTGTCCGTCAGGTGTTACCTGTCCTACAGGTGTTACCTGTCCTACAGGTGTTACTGGTCCGTCAGGTGTTACCTGTCCTACAGGTGTTACTGGTCCGTCAGGTGTTACCTGTCCGTCAGGTGTTACCTGTCCTACAGGTGTTACTGGTCCGTCAGGTGTTACCTGTCTGTCAGGTGTTACCTGTCCGTCAGGTGTTACTGGTCCGTCAGGTGTTATCTGTCCTACAGGTGTTACCTGTCCTACAGGTGTTACTGGTCCGTCAGGTGTTACCTGTCCTACAGGTGCGTTTCTGAGTGTTCAGTCATCAGGTTTGAACTCTGAGAGTACACAGTTCAGTTCAGACCGTGCTGGTCTGGACTTTGATGGTCTGGACTCTACCGATGTGGTTTCTGCTGGTCCAGACTCTACTGATCTGGACCTTGCCAGTCTGGTTGCTGCTGGTCTGGACCCTATTGGTCTAGGGCTCTGACTGGTCTGGTTTCTGAAGGTCTGGACCCTGCTGGTCTGGTTTCTGCTGGTCTGGACTCTGCTGGTCTGGACTCTGCTTGTCTGGTTTCTGCTGGTCTGGACCCTGCTGGTCTGGACTCTGCTGGTCCAGACCTTACTGGTCTGGTTTTATGAGGCTGAGCTGATCTGTGTTAACCGGAGTGTTTGGAGGGTTGATGAAGAGGACACTGAGGTCATGTCTGACTGAGAGACGGCGTCTGTCACCGTGTGTGTCACAGAGGGAACCTGAGCTGTGCTCACCTGCTCAGGTGTGTCAGGCTCCGATGAGGTGTTTGGTTTCAAGTTCAGGTGAGTCACATGTTCGTCATCTGAGCTCAGCTGGTCATGAAACCTGATGAGGGTGACTTCAGTTCTTCATCAGCTCCTGATTCTCAAACCACAGGCAGCCGCCAAAAACCACAGCATTCACTCCAGAGAGACCTGATGGGGGGCAGTAGTCGCCTGATGAAGGGCAAGTCACCTGATGAGGGACAGTAGTCACCTGATGGGGGGCAGTAGTCACCTGATGAAGGGCAGTAGTCACCTGATGGGGGGCAGTAGTCACCTGATGAAGGGCAGTAGTCACCTGATGAGGGGCAATAGTCACCTGATGAGGGGCAGTAGTCACCTGATGGGGGGCAATAGTCACCTGATGAGGGGCAGTAGTCACCTGATGAAGGGCAGTAGTCACCTGATGAGGGGCAGTAGTCACCTGATGAAGGGCAGTAGTCACCTGATGAAGGGCAGTAGTCACCTGATGAGGGGCAGTAGTCACCTGATGGGGGGCAGTAGTCACCTGATGAGGGGCAGTAGTCACCTGATGAAGGGCAGTAGTCACCTGATGAAGGGCAGTAGTCACCTGATGAGGGGCAGTAGTCACCTGATGAAGGGCAGTAGTCACCTGATGAAGGGCAGTAGTCACCTGATGAGGGGCAGTAGTCACCTGATGGGGGGCAGTAGTCACCTGATGAGGGGCAGTAGTCACCTGATGAGGGGCAGTAGTCACCTGATGGGGGGCAGTAGTCACCTGATGAAGGGCAGTAGTCACCTGATGAGGGGCAGTAGTCACATGATGAGGGGCAGTAGTCACCTGATGAAGGGCAGTAGTCACCTGATGAAGGGCAGTAGTCACCTGATGAGGGGCAGTAGTCACATGATGACATCGTGAACATAATGGAGCATTGTTTGTCTTTAACAAGAACATAAGTGAGAGAGTGACAACATGAAGGTGAGAGGATGAGGAAGGTGAGAGGATGAGGAGCAGCCTCTGTTCTCTCTCTTTGCTCTGAAACTCGTCCACATTCATATTTTATTGAAGCCGTCTGGTTGTTTTTGCTTCAATGGAGCAGAGCACTTCCTGTGTGAGCCGAGCTGACTCAGCAGAGTCCAGCTGATCCTCCTCCTCGCCCTCACATCAGGCACACCTGACAGGTAACCTGTCAGCGAGCAACTCTGACGCTGTGATGGACAGAGAGGAAAGGAGGAGAGGAGGTAGTGAGAGACGTGAGGACATTATAAACAAAAACAGGAGGCAGAGAAGGAAAGAAGGAGGCGGTGCCGAGGAAACAAAAGGACGTCGGAGGAGAGGAAGGGAAGGAAACAACAGAGGGACATAAAGGAATCATGAGGTAGTGATGAAGAGGAGGAAGGAAAGAAAGGATGGAGTGGAGGAGGAAAGGGAAGGAGAGGGCAAGGAAGGAAAGGAGAGAAGTGGTGAGGAAAGGAGAGAAGTGAACAGATGAAGTGGACTGGTGTGTCCTTAGTCTGAAGGTGGGGACGTGGGTCGGCTCTAGTGTGTCTCTTTGAGGACACACACACACACACACACACAGTGTCCATGTTTTATTCATAGTTGGACAGAGGAGACGTCTCTGTGTGTCCTTGACTCGTCCTCGGTGTCTCTGACATGCTGCAGTGTCTCATGTCGTCTCACTGTGAACAGCTCTGAGACCAGAGAGGGGAGTTCTGGGTAATCTGTCCGTCCTGTCCAAACAGCGGCCCACAATGCATCTGGGCTGATATGATCTGTGTTTATGTCACCAAACCAGTCTGCTAATTACACTTCCTGTTGTCCTCTGGCTCAGACAGGAAGTGCTGATCCCCGAGATGTGTCTCCACAGCTCCACAGGTGGACCCCCCCCCCCCCCCCCCCCCCCCACACACACACACACACACACACACACACACATGTTACTCAGGACATATGTCTCATCTTACTTCCTGTTTCCTGTGAGGTAAAACCTGTTGGGCCGACTGTGTGTGTGTGTGTGTGTGTGTGTGTGTGTGTGTGTGTGTGTGTGTGGGATTACATGGCACAGGGGTTTATCTCCGCTCAGAGAGGATTATGGGTAGGATGAGCTGGTGACTTTGCTGCTCTCTGATTGGCCGATGTCAGCCCCTCCCTCTGCAGCAGGTGTTTGAATGAATGGGACTGAGGGCAGCACCTCCGAACAGTGGCTGGGAGCTGAAAGGCATTCTGGGACATGTAGGAGAGCAGCAGCAGTACAGGCTGCTTCATTAACATGAGAGGAAAAATAAAACAGACTTTTACTTTGAAACTCTGCTCAACTTCCTGTGAGTGAAGCTCCATCAATCAGCTGTCGATCAGAGACAGACAGACGGACACACACACACACACACACACACACACACACACACACACACTCTCTCACAGACAGTTTTCTGTGTATTCTCGGTGCAATCGGTGGATTTCCCAGCATGCCATCTGCTACAGTTTGACCTTCAGTTGGAGCTGAGCGTGTTGTTCAGGTTGTCAGCTGGACGCTGTGCCGAGTCGTTCCTCCTGACAGACAGACGGTGTGTGTGTGTGTGTGTGTGTGTGGGCAGCCGGTTTGTTAAAATTAAAGCAGCTCTGGTGATTCTGTTGTTCAGAGGAGCCTCAGCAGTGACTCTCAATTACACACACACACACACACACACACACACACACACACACACACACACACACACACCTGTAAACACACCTGCACATGTTCCCATCTCCCAGCCGTTTACTTCACTTCATCTCTCTTAGCTTGTTTCAGTCGTCATGCTAACCCCTTTAGCATTTAGCTGCGGTACTTTAGCATCTTAGCTTGTTTGTTTTAATTGTGTCCTCTCACCCGTTAGCCTGTGTGTTTTAGCCTGTTAGCGTGTTTGTGACCAGAAAAGCTAAGTTATTGTCAATTTAGTGTTTGTTTATTTTTTTAAATTATGACACAGTAAACAAAGAGGAAGATGATGATGATGGTGTCTTTATACCAGGTGAGGGGGTGGGGCCTCTACCTGACCTGTTTTAGTGACCTGTCACAGGTCTGAGGTCAGTGAGCGTATTTATATACTTGTGATCAGCACCACGTCCCGTTAGCTTCTCTCTCAGATGATGCTAACGAGCAGCTGCGGGGTTCTGCCTGCAGACGACACCGAGGGGGAAGAGTTCCCACTGTGTCTGCCCTCAGACTGAGACTGACTGACAGCAGGTGTGCTCAGGTGTTGATGTCTCTGCGGCCATCTTGTGTTTCAGGTTGAGTCTCAGAGGAGGAGTGAGTGTGAGGACGGACGCCGCAGAGACGATGAAGAGTTTCCTGTGCTGACATACGAGGTGAGAATGAACACAGAATGTTAAATAGTTTATTTATCATGTCCCTCTGTGTCGTGTTGTTGTGCTGTGTTGTTGTGTTGTGTGTGTGGTGTGTTGTTGTACAGTGTGGCTGTGCACTTCCTTCCTGTTGAGCGTCACACACAGACTCTACCTGAGACTGATGACAGAGGTCGGAGGTCAGACAGAGATCACAGCTGGTGGTCCTCCTCACTTCTTCTTCTTCCTCTTCTTCTTCTCTGCGTTCTCTGTTTCACCCTCTCACCAGCTGCCCCCCCCCCCCCGTTGCCATGGCAACAGATTAAAGTGTGAGCTGGATGATGATGATGTGGTGCGCTCTGTCCTCGGGCTGCAGTCTGTGTGTGATCATAAACATTTTCTCCTTCTTCTTCTTCTGTGGTGATGATCCTGTGTGTGCGTGTGTGTGCGCGTGCATGCGTGCGTGTGTGTGCGTGTGTGTGTGTGTGTGTGTGTGTGTGTGCTACAGGTGTTTCAGTGGATGAAGTCAGCTGTGGAGAAGAGAAGCTCACCTTTCAGGTACAAACACCTCTCAGCTCATCATCAGCAGCACTAGTTGTAGTGTGGTGGCAGTGTAACAGAGTAACTGTCAGGGGTGTGAATCACCAGTTTGACCACGATACGATGTCATACAGATACTGGGGACAAAGATAAGATATTTTCCAAGATTACAAAATCTGTCACGATACGATTTTGAGTCGATAGATATTGAACGCCCATTTAACCCCGTGTGTTCCAGGAGAAGCTGCTGCAGCTCTCTTTTTTACTTTTGGCCATAAAACACATAAATAATAAGCTGAGTTGACTTTACTCCACTGACACAAAGAAAACAGCACATGGAAGAAGTTTACCTTCAGGGCTTTCTGACAGAGAGACCTTTCTGGAAGAAATCTTTTCATTTTAACCCAAACCATCGTCTGTTTCATAAACCCTCAGGATTATCTGTTGTGAAGCTCTGAAGGAGAACAGCTCAGTGAGAACTGTCGAGGCTCATGGACAAAACTATTGTTCTTTGCTAGTCACCCATTATTAGCTCAGCATGTTTACCCTGCATAAATTAGCCTAGCAGCTAGCGGACATTTTACCTCTCCTCATAGCTTCACAAACCACATGTAACGTTATTATGTGTCTTACTCAGCGTTGGTTTAAGTCTCTTTGTCTCTGACAGAGCAGCTCGGTTATTCTGACGAACATCGTTAAAACAGAGCGGCTAATGTTGCTAAAGCGGAGTGAGGCGCTCGTCCAGGCAGCTAACGTCACGTCATGTTTTATCTGGTAGCATTAGTGTAAGGAAGGAAGGGAGAAAGGAGCGAGTGAAATGAAGGGAAGTAAAAGCAAGCAAGAGGGAAAGACAGAAAGGACAGAGGGAAAGATGAAGGGAAAGAAGAGGGAAAGGAAGGGAAGGAAGGAAAGGAAGGAAGGGAAGGAGGGAATGCAGAAAAATAATGGAAATATGCAAAATAAGAAGGGAGAAAGGAAGAAGGGGAAGGATGGGAGGAGAAGGGGAAGAAAGGAGGAGGAAGGAGGGAAGAAAGACAAGGATGGGAGGAAGGGAAAGGAAAGAAAGGAAGAGGGAGAGGCAGAAAAGAAGGAAGGAAGTTAGGAGAGAAAAGGGGAAGGAGTGAAAAAGGAAAGATGGAGTAGAGGGTGTGAGAGGAGGAAGAAGAGAAGAGAAGACTCGATGAGACGAGTGAATGAGGGCAGAAAGAAAAGAATGAATAATAGAAGAGAGGAAACAAAAGAAGGAAGCAGGACACAAACAAGGGAACAAAGAAGGAGAGGTGATGAGAGCTGATTGGCTCATCAGACGGTCCTCACAAATACAGTCAGATAACACACACATACACATCTGTGTGTGTGTGTGTGTGTGTGTGTGTGTGTGTGTGTGTGTGTGTGAGAGCGTTGCGTGAGAGCAGAGCATGCTGGGTAAAACAAGCTCGGGGCGGATTGAATGTAAAATTCAGGAGCTGCAGTCAGACGAGATGAAGACGCTCTGCTGCTTCATCCTCCTCTTCCTCACCTGAGACACACACACACCTGTTTCACCGAGTCCCTCCCCGACCAATGAGCTCAGAGCTGAGAGACACAGACAGGAAGTGGGACAGGTCAGAGGGACGGACCGACGTGTCGTCAGAGACGAGATTTAAAGATGCTGAAAACTTGAAGGAAGGAAAAAAGAAGGAAGGGTGGAAAAAAGGAAAATGACAGAAGGGAAGGAAGAAAGGAAGGAAAGGGGGAAGATAGGAAAAGGGAATTAGGAAGGAAGGATTGGAGGAAGGAAAATGAAAGAAAGCAAGTAGGAAAGAAGGGTGAAAGGGGGGATACAGCAAGGGGAAAGAGGATGCGTAGGAAAGGAGGAAGGAAGACAGGGAAGGGTGGAAGGAAGCAAAAGGAATGATGGGGAGACGAAGGGAAGGAAAGGAAGGTGAGAAGGAAGCTTGAAATGCTAACAGTGAGCTGAAGCTAACGATGACAGTCTGTAGAAACACTCAGATGTTTACATCACTGTCACACTCTGCCTGCGTCTCCATAGCAACAGCTGCAGAGGCTCATGGGTATTGTAGTATTTAGAGAGGTGTGTGTGTGTGTGTGTGTGTGTGTGTGTGTGTGTTGGACACGTGAGCCCAGTAGAAACCAGAACGTGTTAGTCATCGGTACATTTTATTGGTCGTCGGGGTTAAAGTGTGTTACTGTTGTTAGCATGTTAGCTTGTGTTAGCTCTGCTCTGTGTCATTCACATTAACAGGCTAATATGCTAACAGGCTAACACTGGCCTCATTCAGATCAATGGAGCTGCACTTCCTGTTCTGGAAACAAACTGAGATCAATGTGTCGCCTGGGGCTCTCACACACACACACACACACACACACACACAGTGCATGTATTTATATACTTGTGAGCAGCACCATTTATTTCTGTCAGAGTTTGGGACCTACAAAGTGGGGACAGTTTTACAGGGATGTCCTCACAGTGAAGGTGTGACACCTTGTGAGAACCTTCATGTGTCAGTATAACCTTTCATGCACCTTTTGAGGACGAGTTTTTATGCACACAGTGAGACTTGAGAAGTGTCCTCACAATGCCGGTGTGGTCCTCATAAGGTGACATGAGCAAACATAACTACAAACATCTGTGAGGACCATTGACAGATTTGTGATTTCTTTGGACTGTCTTGTAGTTTTGTGAGGACAAATGTGTTTGTTATAGGTGTTTGTAGGGACCAGTGTGACTGTCCACTGGCACAGTGGGGACATGTCCTGCACCATGTCCTCACAGTGCAGGTCAGAGCCTCCAGCTAGGTCCTCATAAAGATACCAAAATAGAAACAGTCAACAGAAACACATTTACACTGCGTCAGACACGCGGACACACATCAGGCGTGTGCAGCGAGGGAGGCGTGTTTGATGTTGATGAGGGGCGACCGAGCATTGATCTGCTCAGAGAGAGAGGGTGACGGCGCTGACAGAGTCCAGTTGTGGTTGTGGCGTCGTGGTCGGAGGTTGGCGGGCGACTGGCGGGTGTCTGTGTCGTTTTCTAACTCCTCTTCTGCTGGCAGGACTGACCGACAACAGAGAGGAAGGAAGTAGGGCCCAGGATGACGAGTGCGGCCCCGGCCAGAAAGCCGTACCGTAAGGCTCCGCCGCAGCACCGTGAGACCCGCCACGCCCTGCCCGTCGCTCCGCCTCCACCTGCGCCGCAGCCCGACATAAATCAGGTAAACCCACACACTCTAAACACACCTTTATCCTCCCTGCAGCACCTCCCCCACCTCCCCGCCGCCAACGCCTCCAAGCGTCTGCAGAGTGGCGGGCCGCGGCATGGCATCCCGACCTCGCCGCTCCCACTCTCTGACAGTGAGCTGGAAATCTCCAGCCTGTCCAGCCTGGAGCTCTGCATCCCGCCGCCGCCGCTCTTCAGCAGCCACCGGCCCGGCCGCACCAGGACCACGGCGGTGGGCGTCACCACCAGTCCTCGCCGTGCAGCAGGTCACTCCATCAGCAGTGGTTCCGCAGCGGGCTGGAAACCCTCCCCCAGCCTTGGAGCCAGAGAAGAGCGCCACAGCCGGACGCAGCGGACGCAGAGCGCCGCGCCTCCAAAGAGCATCCTGAAGCAGCCGGCCTCGCTGGGCGTGGAGCACGCCTATGACATCATCAGGAAGTCAAAGTCAGTGGAGCTGCTGGATGACAGCAGGGGGCGGAGCGGCGCCAACCTCCACCCACCCACCCGCTCTCTGGACCGGTCGGACCAGCGGGCGCCGGTGTCACGGCGGTTGTCGGACCCGCCCTCCCCCTGCAGGAGCGACTGGAACTGGAGGATGCAGGTTCTGGAGGAGAAGGTCCGCTTCTCCAACTTCCTGGATGAGATCACGTGTCAGGTTCTAAGCCCCGCCCACCTCACACTGCTCGGAAGGACGCCCTCCAGCGAGCAGGGAAGCCCCGCCCTCCAGCGCCGCCGCCGCCCAGCCCACAGGAAGCAGCAGGCGGAGTCTGCAGACCGGACTAAGCGCTGGGACGACTGGGTGGCGGCGATGCGGCGGCCCGGCGGGCTGGTACCAGCCCCTGCAGGAGGAGCAGGTGGGGCAGGGGACCCCTCGACAGCAGGGTGACATCACAGACAGGGCGGGGCCTAAAGAGGAGGTGCTGAAGGTAAATAGAGGAGTAAAGATGGAGGAGCAGGAGAAGGAGGAGTCACAGAGACACAAACACAGACCTCCTTCTAATCAGGCTCTCCTGTCCCACATCAAGGTAGGTCAGAGGAGGGGCGGGGCTCCTCCTCATGCTCCTCCTCATCATGCTCCTACTCCCCCTCCTCCTGCTCCTCTTCCTCCTCCTTCACCTCCTCATGCTCCGTGTAAAATCATATTTTTTTGTCACGAAGAGTTTTTTAGTTTGAGTTTTTGGATCGCTGTGTGCTGGTCTCCTCATACTAACTCCTCCTCCTCTAGTTCTGTCCCCTGTCTCCTCCTGCTCCTCCCGCTCCTCCTTCACCTCCTCCTGCTCTTTATAAACTCTTTTTTTTTTTATCATGAAGGGTCTTTTAGTTTAAGTTTTTGGATTAAATACAGAGTTAGGTGTGGACTGGTTGTCTCATACTAACTCCTCCTCTTCCTCCTCACCCTCTTCCTGTTCCTCCTCCTCCTCTCTGTAGCGATGATGCCAAGCTAAAGGAGGAGCCTGATTACCTGCTCGGTTTTTGATTTCGGTCTGATTATCGGCGGCGCTCTGGGAGGAGCTAACGTGTGTTTAACGTAAATATTAAGCGATGAGCTTCAGGCTGTCGACAGCAGCAGCAGCAGGAGGTGAAGCTGAGCTCGTTACTGAAACATAACGAAGCTCTAACGAGCTCGTTTGTTCATTGTGGAGAGTTTTATATTGAATTATCTGAGCTGTTAAACAGACTTGAGTCAGTGGAGCAGTTCAGTGAGGATGATTTATTGCTGTCGAGTCGTCTCAGCAGAAAACACCTGACGAGTTTCACAGTAATTATTCTGATTAATTTAATGAATTAAAACTCTGATTATAAACTGAGAATCACAGAAAGCTGACAAACAGTTTTCAGTTGATGATAAAAGAAGATTGAATATAATCAGTCTGAACTGTGGAGTGAAATCATTCAAACCAAAGATTATCTGAACTTTGTTTTTCTTTAAATGTTGGAAATAAAAAATAAAATCTTCATTAATTCCTGAGTGAAATAACTTTGAGAGACGAACAGAGGGAAGCTGGACAGAAACAGATGGTCGCATCATTTCCTGCTCTCTATGAAGACGAACTTTAACTCTGAACTGATTTAATAACTTTAACTTGGTGGAGGCAGTTTTCTTGAAATAGCAAAAGAAATGGCAGAATGTAAAAAGAAAAACTTACCCCCTCCTCCTGCAGCTCGCTTTTCTCTGTCCTAAGCCCCGCCCCCCAGACGACCACGGCCATTCAAACAGCACCTCGATGTTTCCACACTTGATTTAATTCATCTTATTTAATTTATCAGACCACAGATCAGATCAGAGTTAGCTGTTAGCTGCTCCCTCCGCCTCGCTACCCGCCGCTGTGGACGGCTTCCCCTGGAGGAGGGCGGGCAGCAGCCCACAGCGCCGGGTTCAGGCTGCTCTCACTAGTGTTTCATGTTTTCCTACAAAAAGCGAGGCACCCAAATTCGTACATATCCCATGTATTTTGAAAGGCTGCGATCATGTGACAAATGTGCTGACAGCAGTAAACAGGAAGCAGTCAGAGTGCTTGTAAGGAGGCAGGTTGGGGTGGTGGGCGGGTCACAAAAAAAACGGACTTTTGTTTGCGACTTCGTCCTCGCCATGTTTCTTTTTATTAAACTTAACCTCAGTAACTTGACGATAATTTACATATTTACGTATGTATTTAAGTAACCGTACGTGAAGGACGTAACGCCATTTGTGGGACGCAGATTCGTAGAATATCATACGTACTGTTCTCTGAGAATACGCTGACAGACTCCATCACATGACACCTCCAGTGCCTCGGTCATTCAGTAAAAAAGGTCAAATAAAAAGACCCAAACCCACGATTGTAGCGTATGTAACATCGTCTGGGGGCGTCAAGGTGACACGATACGTCGCCATTAAGTGCGATCCCATTCATGACATGCTAGGTACCTTTGCTACCTTCCTA
This sequence comes from Cephalopholis sonnerati, assembly GCA_019142605.1. Classification (NCBI taxonomy): domain Eukaryota; kingdom Metazoa; phylum Chordata; class Actinopteri; order Perciformes; family Serranidae; genus Cephalopholis; species Cephalopholis sonnerati. The sequence continues at coordinate 914,356 of JAGQAX010000018.1, forward strand.
CGGTCCTGCGGAACGTCAGTTCTGGACGTTCAGGGACGGCGTGTTCTTACAAGTGTTTCATGTTTTCCTACAAAAAGCAGTGCACCCAGATTCGTACATATCCCACATATTGGGCTGCGATCATGTGACCAGTACGCTGATGGCAGTAAACAGGAAGCAGTCCGAGTGCTTGTTGGACAGCTGCCAATTTAAGTTGGTTCCTCACCTAGAGAGTTGACCTCCAGTGCGATGACTCAACAGGAAGTATGTTTATGGCCATCGTCGTTTTAATGATGGGACTGTGGGTCGTTTAGCTCGGGATATTTCTCGACCTCAGCGACGAGTCTCTCCTCATCCATTCTTCGTCACACACGAGACACAACAACAGCTCCAGAGTTCTCTTTATGCATCCATGGTGAGGAGAGGAGTCGAGCTGCTGCAGGAGCTGGTCTGTACGAGCAGAGAGCGAGTGGAGGAGAAAATGCGTTTAATTCAGAGGTGGCGAAGCTGGAAACAGGACAGTGGCGTGAAGTCCAGGAGCGTCAATGCGCAGGTGCACAGGCAGGTGTGAGATGGTACATTGAAAATAAAGGGGGCATAGCTTTTGCTGTGCCACATTCATCGCTTGTGTGTTTTGACCGTAACCTGTGTAACAGCAGCAACAGAAAGTTTGCTGAGGTGGTGGGGAGTCGAGACTCTCCGGGGCTTGTGCTGGCTGGATTCAGGGTGCCGTGGCTGCTGACTGGGGGTCAGTCCTCTGAGCTGCTGCCCGCTCTCCTCCTGGTGAGGTGGTCAGTGGCAGGCGGTGAGGCGGAGGACACACTGTGATTTGAGGCTGTAGCTAACGTTAGCTGCATAAACCTTGAGCTCTACTCAAAGGTCATCGTGGGATTTTTGTCCAGTGACGTCAAAATAAAACAGCTTTAACGAGCTGAGGTCTGAGAACAGGCGACTCTGTGGAAACTATTTTAACGTCAGTGTGACATCAGCAGGGCGTTTACTAACACCACTGATCATGAACAATAAGTCATAAAGACTGTCTCGTAGTTAGTGTCACGTCGGGACTGACGGAGACACACAGGCACCAAACTCCATTCAGAAATCAGCCAATTTAAGTGTTAGTGTTTCAGGACAAAGTCTGCGTCCTCACTCGACATTACTGTTGTAAATCCAGATTAAGATCGTGTTTCCCTGAATTACCCAGAATGCAGCAGTACAAAGGCCAGGAGATGAATATATTTCCATCCCTATATGCTCAGGTATTGATCACCAATAATGAGGCTTCAGAAATTGACAAATGACAAATCATCTGCAGCTGCAGAATGCAGTGATCTGATTGGCCTTTTAGGCGCTGAGTCATTGATTTCAGGGCTCTGCAGGCGATCGATCAGCTGAGAGGACCCATCATGTAAAGCCCTACTGCATGCTGGGAGAGGACGTGTTTCCATACATCGACAGGGGTCGATGAGACACACGATAAAGACACAGGAAACATCTGTCCGTCTCTGTGATGTCGTCTCATTGATGTTTACTGACCCGACGTCACTGATTGATGACACCGCGGTCATGTGATCGATCATGTGACAGCAGCGGTCCTGGAAAAGTCCTGGAAAACCAGTAAACAGAGACACACGTCATGGGAAACAGGAAGAAGGGTTTTAAGTTCCTGTCAGGTTGTTGGACATTCAGTGAATCAGTGCTCAAAGCTACGGATCCACTTGCAGTCTCTCACTGTCGTTAGGCCCCGCCTCCAGCAGCCCCGCCTCCAGCAGCTCCGCAGGTGAAAGCTGGATGCAGTGATGGAGACGTGTTCACAGTTTGACTTCCTGTTCAGTTCAGACAGCTGGAGTTTTAATCAGGCAGCTGTGGTTGTTTTGGTCGGTTCTTCCTGTCCAGTTTTACCTGTCCAGTTTTACCTGTCCAGTTTACCTGTCCAGTTTTACCTGTCCAGTTTTACCTGTCCAGTTTCACCTGTCCAGTTTTACCTGTCCAGTTTTACCTGTCCAGTTTTACCTGTCCAGTTTCACCTGTCCAGTTTTACCTGTCCAGTTTTACCTGTCCAGTTTTTCCTGTCCAGTTTCACCTGCTTATTCAAGCAGCAAGCCGATTGGCTCATATTCAGCGTGAATATATTCTGAATACACACACTGTATAAATCCTGATTGCGCTGAGCAGTGACCCTCACAGTGACCCTCACAGTGACCCTCACAGTGATCCCTCTCTGACAGATCTGAAGTGAAACAGAGTCATTGTTAGTAACAGCGACATCACTGGGTCACTACGTGAAAACAGGACGTTGTAATAATGAGATTTGTTTTGTGTGTCTTGTGTTTCAGGAGGCGTTATCAGACTCTGACAGGATCAGGTGAGTTTTATTCTGTTGTTGCTGTCAGCTCTTCTCTGACTCATATGATGATGCGTAAACTTTCACCCAAACGTGGCCCTTGGTTGAGCGGAAGTGTTCAGATGCTTCGAGCCGCCAGAAGAGTTTCACGTCATGGTAGACGTAGTGAATCTGAATCTCAGAATCTGAATATGTGACAATACTTTGTCACTTACGCAGGAATCAGTTTATAAAGCCCGATCTGTGGCTCCTCACCCAACAGGAAGCTCGACAGGGTCATGATGTCACCATTTGTGTCTCAGGTTGTGATGCTGATGAAACATTTTCTGTCTTCTCAGACACTCCTCCAAAGGAGTTCAAAGGAGCTGCTGTTGTTGTTAGCTGTTAGCTGTTAGCTGAAGCTTAGTGAGGGCAAGAATCTATCCCATGATGCATCGATCGAGTAGCTGATGAATCAGAGGCAGTGTGGCTGTCAGCGCTGATCCCAGGGAACATGTATAATGAATTAACATGACAGTTAGTGTCAGTAGCTCTGAGCTGTGAAACAATGAGCAGACGATTCTTCGTGCACTGTGATAGTGTTTTAACGTAAACACTCAGGGCTTCAACAGATTTAGAGCTGTGTGTTGGTTCTACGCAGAGCTGTGGTGAGCATTTATACTTGTACGGTGGTGTGTCTGTGTCACTCTGCAGTTACACCTCCAGAACACTCGGGGGCAGCAGAGTTTCTGTGAAGTGCTGTTAAGTTTAGTTGAAAACACACATTAAACACACATTAAACACACATTAAACATGGCTTCATAGAGACAGTTTCAAACACCAATCAGCTTCACTATAACTGGCAGCATTCACAGACAAACACTTGTCTTTATCTGGACACATTTTCCCCACAAATACAACATGCTAACGTTATTAGCACAAGCCTATGGCATTTTCACCAACAACAACATAACCCATTTGATTTAGTCCAGGAGTCGTAGTGAAGAACGACATCACACTCAAGTGTACTGCAACGAGTCAGAACAGGGACTCGATGACTTCTCGTTGCAGACGTAACGCATCATCATCAGGCCGTCGTGTGGAGGCCAGAGCTGAAGTGTGACGTGGCGCTGTGTGTCACTGCAGACAGGAAGTGCTTTAGAGACTCGTCTGAATGAAACGTAGATAGTTTCTGATCACCGCGACGAGAAGAGCTCATTTTAAATCGTATCTCTGCGTTATCTGAAGAAATGCGTCTCTGCAGTTGTAGAACTATTTCTGCATTCGTGTGACATCATAGCGGTGAACAGATTCTGGCGGCCCGCTCTGTGTTGAGGTTTTACAGCGTCATCTTTAAAGGGAAACAGGAAGAGCAGGCTCAGACCTGTTTATCAAAGCTATCTACTTCCTGTTTTGACCTCTGACCTCTCCTCCTGTTACCCAGAATCCTCCAGCAGCAGAATGAGGACCTGCAGCGCCGCCTCTCCCTCTCCACCCACAAGATGGAGGCCATGGAGGCGGAGTTCGACGGCAGCCGTCACTACATGGAGGCGGAGCTCAGCCGGACCAGAGATGACCTGGACAAGATGAGGGACAAGTTCCGCAGGTGAGGACTCGGATGTTGGCGCATCTACCTGTGACGCACCGATACAGATTTTATTATTTTTTTCTGTGAAAGTAAAACGACTTTAATCGGTATGAACGTGACGTTAGCGGTGAGACAGAGGATGATGATGATGAAGCCCAGTGTTGCTGTGTGCAGTCTCTGACAGAGACAAACACTGACAGCTGAAGAACATCTGCAGCTCCGCCTCCATCTGCTGTGTCACATGTTCATATCGCCACTGGCTTCGTTTTATCGGCCGTAATTTAAATTGTCGGAATAAAGCATAATGATCAAAATGTCTCGTTATCAGCCTGATGAATATCGTGAGGTTCTACCTGTGATGGTGGTGACGGGGTTAAATGGTCAGCGTTGATTGGCTGGTTCAGTTGATGATGTCAGTAGATGACACAGTCTCCAGAGCTGATGTTGGCGTTCTACGTGTCTGTCACATGTCGTATGTTATTATCTGGCAGAGACGCCGGAACTTTACGCTCCAACAAGGCCGTGGTTAACGTGTGGTTAACGTGTGGTTAACGTGTGGCTAACGTGTAGTTAACGTGTGGTTAATGTGTGGTTAACATGTGGTTAAGGTGTGGTTAACGTGTGGTTAATGTGTGGTTAACATGTGGTTAAGGTGTGGTTAACGTGTGGTTAATGTGTGGTTAACATGTGGTTAAGGTGTGGTTAACGTGTGTTTATAGTTTAGCTGTGGGACTCTGTTCCAGTTTTCTACCAGTTGAGAAGTTTTACAGCTTCGACTCTGAAATGTTTCTGAACGAGTCTCTGCTGAGAGGAAACTTTAGTTAGAACTCTGTTGTGACTCGTCTGAGGTAAAACTTGACTACGACTCGACTGTAAGTTAGACTTAATTCAACTTTGACTCGGCTGTGACTGAACTTTAACTCAATTTAAACTTGTCTGTGACTCAGCTGTGACTCGTCTCTGACTAAACCTCAACTCAGTTTTGACTCGGCTGTGACTCGGCTGTAACTCAACTTTAACTCTGCTCTGACTCAATTTTAACTCTGCTGTGACTTAACTGTGACTCAGCTTTGACTTGGCTGTAACTTGATGGTAACTTGGCTGTAACTCCTCTGTGATTCAGTTGTAACTTGTCTGTGACTCGACTACAACTCGGCTGTGACATAACTTTGACTCAGCTGTAACTTAGTCGTGACTCAACTGTGACTTGGACATGACTCAGCTACAACTCAGCTGTGATTCGGCTGTGACTCAGTCGTGTCTCGCCTATGACTCGACTGTAACTCGGCTTGACTTGGCTGTGACTCGGCTGTGACTCAGACTATAACTCGGCTGTGATTTAAATTTAGCTTGTCTCAGACTCAACTTTAACTCAGCTGTGACTCAGTCGTGACACGGCTATGACTCGACCGTGACTCGGTTGTGATTTGGTTGCAACTTGGCTGTGGCTCAGCTGTGACTCGACTGTGACTCAGCTGTGACTCGACTGCATCTCAGCTGTGACTCTGCGGTGACTCGGCTGTGCCTGGACTCTAACTCAGCTATAACCAGGCCGTAACTCGACTGTGACTCGGCTATGACTTGGCTGTGACTCAACTGTGACACGGCTGTGACTCAACTTCAAACCGGTTGTGACTCGACTGTGACTTGGCAGTGACTTGGCGGCGACTTGGCTGTGACTCAACTTAAACTCGTCTGTAACTCGACTGTAACTCGACTGTGACTTGGCAGTAACTCTGCGGTGACTTGGCGGTGACTCAGCTTAAACTCGTCTGTAACTCGACTGTGACTCGACTGTGACTTGGCAGTGACTCGGCGGTGACTTGGCTGTGACTCAACTTAAACTTGTCTGTGACTCGACTGTAACTCGACTGTAACTCGACTGTGACTTGGCAGTGACTCGCTCTTCCTGTTCCAGTTTGTCCTTTGGGCCCCACTGAGCATGCTCAGTAACCATTTCCTGTGTCTGTCTGCAGACTCCAGAACAGCTACACGGCGTCCCAGAGAGCCAATCAGGACCTGGAGGAGAAGCTTCACGCTCTGGTAACCTCTCACCTTCTTTATCAGTTAACAGTGAAACAGAAACCTGACGTGACGACCAATCACACATCAGGTCACCAAACAGCCAATCAGAGCTCGGCGCTGTCAGCCAATCAGAATACATCAACATGAATCAATAACTAGAGAAAGATTTATAAATAGGTTTTATATTTTTGAATGGTTCTGATAATGTAAACAGTTTGTTGTTGTTGTTGTTGTTGTTGTTGTTGTCACAAACTTCAGATGACTTGTTTTGGTTTCTGAGTCGCTAACTGGAAGAAGTAAACACTGACCAACGGGACCAGACTGGCCGACCCGTATGCTCTCACTCAGTGGATGGATGATGTCACAGGAAGCCAATCTTGTTTGTTTTGCTATGGAAGCTAACGTTAGCTAATGTGCTAAAAAGTTAGCGTTCCAGAGAAATCCAATCTTCCTCTTAATAGCTCCCCAGTTTCTGATGAGGTGGACATGATAACCCTTAATACACATAACGTTCTTCATCCCTACAACAGGAAATACTTTGTCCCTAACCTGATATGAAGTGTGCGCTGCACATGTGAGCATTTTTGATGATGGCCTCCGTCCAGTCCTTTGGTCTGATCACATTTAACCATCTTTGTTTTTGTTGACGGGCAGTGGCGGCTGGTTTTGAGCCATGACTCCTTCTATTCTGGCTCCCAATAACACAAGACCACATTTGAAGACTCCTATGTAGCCTACAGCCCTGTGGGGGAGAGGCAGCTCCACCTCCAGATAAGCCCCGCCCACCAACAAACGTCACACTGTTCACTAACAGTATAAATCATCTAACCCTAAACCACAGTGAGATCACCCTCACAAAGTGTTCTGGGTAAGTTTTATATTAAAGGTTTAAAATCATCTCCTGTGTGACGACATGATAACAACAACAATAACAACAACAACAATAACATCAGGGGGAAAAGTTTCTGTTGTCATCAAGGATCTCACTGTTCTATGAGTTACTGATCAATACCTGATGGTTTATGTTTTCTGCAGCACGTGTGTGTGTGTGTGTGTGTGTGTGTGTGTGTGTGTGTGTGTGTGTGTGTCTCTCACGTTGGGTCAATGACTGATCGATGACTAAATGAAAACACACTCTGAGGCAGTGTATTGATTAACTGTGGAAAAGTGGAGTTGACGGACAGCAGCCGTGGTTGCCATGGGCGACCAGAGCAGGAGGTCAGAGGTCGCTGTGAGTCAAAGGTGACCTTGTTACCACGGTTACTGTCTGACCCCCTCCTCACTTTGTTGTCAGTGTGACTGAGACTCATTCACTCAGCTGAACGTTCAAATATGAACACAGGCGACATGTTCTGTACCAACACTGACATAAACACACTGTTCACAGATGTAAACAAACACACTGTTTACAGATGTAAACAACACACATACATGTTTCAGGACTTTTTCAGGTGAATATCACGACTTTATTCTACGACTTATTCATTACAACTTTTCCTAACTTAATATTCGGACTTTTCAAACCAGGTACTGAATTTTCTTACTAATTTTTCCAACATTTTAAACTAAATATTGCACACCGTACTAATTACGACTTTCCAACCAAATGTTAAGACTTTTTTTAACAAAATGTTTCAACTTCTTTAACAAAATTTTGTGACTTTTCTAACCAAATGTTACATATTTTTTAACTAAATTGTACAAACTTTTGAACTAAATATTTCGACTTTTCTACCTGAATTGTACGGCCTTATTAATAAATATTTCAACTTTTCGAATGATGTTGTACGTCCTTTTTAACTAACTAAATTGTACGACATTTATAACTAAATATTTCGACTTTTCTACTAAATTAGACATCATGACTTTTCTTTGAAAATATTAAGACTTTCCTTGTGAGATAAACTTTTTGAGCAAAATTTTGCTACATTTCTAGGGAAATATTGACTTTTCTAACAGGTTAAAACATCTTGTCTAGCATGACCATTTAATAGCAAATTGTCTGGTGAAACATCACAGCTTTTTTTAGAAATATAATGACTTTTCTAACGATATATGAAGACTTTTCTTGCAAAATAAAACGTTTGTTGCAAAATATTATGATTTTTTTCAACTTAGCGGCTCTTCTAACAAAATATTACAAATTTTCCTGCAAAATATAAATTTTCTTCAAAATATGATTTTTCCAGCAAAATAAATAAATAGAGATATGAACGTATGAATATATATATAAACGTTTGTATCTTGAGGTTGTGACTAAACGCAGCCCGTGGGCTTTGTTTTTTTTAAAGGTACAGTTACATCACACACTGTAAAAGGAGTCGGTCGATAAACGTCACTGTGGAAACTTCCTGTTTGTCTTTGTCCTGTTTTGGCTGATTGTCTGATGTCGTTCTTCATCTCTTCTCTCTTTCTTTTTTCTCCTCTTTTCTCACGCTGCTCTGTGACGGATTGACTCATCCTCATCATCTTCATCATCATCATCATCATCACCTTCATCAGGCTGCCGTCAGTCAGACATGGGTTCATGCAGTTGCGTTTCATTCATGTTCTTCCTCCTCGCCTTCTGTCCATCTGTCCTCCTTCATCTGTCCATCCTCCTCCTCCGCCTTCATCTTTCCATCCTCCGCCTTCATCTTTCCGTCTTCCTCTTCCTCACTGTTCTTCTGTTTTCTGTCTGAAGGTGTTTGAGCACCAAGTCCCGACCTCGTTCTTCTCAAACAAAGTTTCCTTTAATCTGTTCAAACGCTGCAGCAGGAGAAATGTGGGCGGAGTTTAAAACTGTTCAGGGGCCGATCCAACCCAACACCCATATCGAGGTCTGATGCCGACATAATTCACTTGGCGGATATCGGACTGATGTCACGTACTCACATACCGATCTAGTTTTAAGTTTGATTCCTAATTTTCAGTCATAATTTTGATTAAAACCTCGCAATTTGATTTTAAGTCATTAATTTGATTTGATTCAAAAAGTTATAATTTTCATTTAAACTTATTATTTTGATCAAAAGTTAGGAATAATTTTAATAATAAAATTGTGATTTAGATATAAAATCATAATTTTGTTTAAAAAGTCCTAATTTTAATTAAAAGTTACAGTTTTGATTAAAAAGTTGTAATTTTGATTTTAAGTCAATTCAGTTTAAAATCATGATTTTGATGAGTATCTTTTTGGGATCGTTTATAAAGTTTGTCAATAGATTTATTTTGGTCGTGGCAGCGTTCTGTAGTTTGAGGATTTTCACTTAAAGACTTCTCAGTTGTTAAAATGTTTGGACTTGGTGTGGAACATCTGTTTGTCTCATCACAGTTGTAGATCGTCTGTTGTGCTCGTAGATAAGAGTTTAAAGGACGACGTGTCGCTGATCGATCGACTGGATCGATTGGATCGATCGATCGATCAGGAAACCAGAGAATAATAAATGATCTGCTGGACAGATGATAAGAAATGAAAAAACATTTCAGCTTTGACGCTTCGATCAAGATCCGATTGGATCTTATTGATCTGCTCGCAGCAGCAGCAGCAGCAGCCGCACCGCCGCATCCCATAATGCATCTGTGGAGTGCTGCTCGTGAATGCAGCATTCAAATGATCTGGGAAAACTGGGAACTAAGGTTGTTTTCAGACGATGACGTTTACTGTGAAACACAGTCTGAAGTTTGTTATGACCAGTAAAACATGAAGGAGTTTAACTTGTAGAAAACGAAGCGTCCACGTGGACTCAACGCGTCTAAACTGCTGCCTCTGAAGTTTGTTCCCACATGATCTGAATGTAGGCCCGCCTCCTGTCACCTCAGGCTCCTGATTGGCTGCCTCGCCTGTGATTGACAGTTGACGATGTAACATGCTGTCCCTGCTCCTCCCACAGCTACGGAAGGTGGAGAGGGACAAGAAGACGATGGACCAGGAGATCGTGGAGCTCACCAACAAACTGCTGGACGCCAAGAACACCATCGACCGTCTGGAGGAGCTCAACGTCAGTACAGATACTCTGCTCGCCACACCTCACACACTCATTACGAGTTTATCTGTCAATGCAGTAAAAGTTTTAACCTGATGAACGACGCTTAGTGACCACTCTGCTCCCACTTTACCTTCGGTCGTTCCCACACTGACGCTGAAACGTAAACATTGAAGCGTTGAGTAGCTCGTCACCTGACACCACGCCACTTTAAAGTACTCCATCATATAAGGCTGATGTGCAGTTGAACACATGTAGTGAGCATTTATACCTGTGTCTGTGTCACTCTGCAGTTACACCTCCAAAACACGTTTCTGTGAAGTGCTGTAAAGTTTAGTTGATTCAAAACACACATTAAATACACAGTAAACACACATTAAATACACAGTAAACACACATTAAATACACAGTAAACAAACACACATTAAACATGGCTTAATAGAGACAGTTTCAAACACAAATCGGTGTTTGTGTGTGCAGGAGCGTTACAGGCAGGACTGTAATCTGGCCGTCCAGCTGCTCAAATGCAACAAGTCGCACTTCAGGAACCACAAGTTCGCCGATGTAAGTAACTCACCATGTGTGTGTGTGTGTGTGTGTGTGTGTGTGTGTGAGAACTCTCTCCTAAAGCTCCGCCCTCAGGCCAAACCGTAGATGTTTACAGGTGTGATCATGTGACACAAACACACAGGAAGAGTGCCGACGTGTTCGCTAAACACATGTTTTACCCCTCCACGCCAGCGACAGCCATGGCGTCATGTTTTCAGCTTGTCCGTCCATCCGTCCGTACTCCTGTCTCGTTTTTGTGAAAGTGATATCTCAAGAACAGTGTGAGGATATTTCTTCAAATTTGGCACAGACGTCCACTTGGACTCACGAATGAACTGATGAGAATTTAGTGGTCAAAGGTCACTGTAACCTTGCATCTGCTTCATTGTCATGAAGGTGATATCTCACAGTGGCCTTGAGGGAACTGCTATGAATTTGGCACGAATACCCACTTTAAGTCAAAGACAAACTAATTAGAATTTTGTGGTCAAAGGTCACTGTGACCTTGCCTCCGTCTCTTTCACATGAAAGCAATACCTCAGGAAGCCTTGGACGAAATTTTCCTCAAATCTGGCACAAACGTCCACTTAGTCTCAACAATAAGATTTTGGCGGTCAAACGTCAGTGTAACCTTGTCCGTTTCATTCTTGTGAACAGGATATTCCAAGAAGCTTTTGAGGGATTTTTTCCGAACTTTGGCACAAACATCCAGTTCAAGTCAAGAACAAACTGAGTGGAAGTTAGGGATCAAAGGTCACTGTGACCTTGCATGTGTTTCATTCTTGTTTAACCCGATATCTTAAGAAGGCCTGGAAGGAATTTCTTCATATTGGGCACAAACGTCCACTTGGACTCGACGATAAACTGAATAGATTTTCTGTGCTTAAAGGTCACTGTGACAGTGGGTCCATCTCATTCTTGTGAATGGTATATTTTTTAAGAAAACCTCGAGATTTTTTTTTTCAAATTTGGCGTAAACATTTTGAGTCAAGAACAAATTGATTAGGAAGGCCTCAAAAAATGTCCTCAAATTTGGCGCGAACATCCGCTTTAAGTCAAGGACAAACTGATTAGAATTTGGTGTCAAAGGTCACTGTGACCTTGCATCTGTTTTATTTTCGTGAATGCGATGTCTCAAAAAGGCCTGGAGAGAATTTCCTCAAATTTGGCACAAACGGCCACTTGGACTCAACAATGAACTGATTAGATTTTCTGTGGTCAAAGGTCACTGTGACCTTGCGTCCATCTCATCTTTGTGAACGGGATATCTCAAGAACACTGTGAGAGTTTTTTCAAATTTGGCACAAACGTTCATTTTGAGTTAAACTGATTGGAAGTTTGGGGTCAAAGGTCACTGTGACCTTCAGTTTCATAGATGTAGGCCTTTGATCAAGGAAGAAAGTTTAGCACAAAGGTCTGCTTGGACGAGAACTTAGACTTCAGCATGTAAACTACTTCTACGTCCTCGTAGCGCTGCGTCCTGTCCTATGACGTCCTCGCTCGTGTGTCCCTCCCAGTCTGTAGTGTGAGCTGTCGTCTGACTGCAGTTCAGGGTTGTGACGGATTTTAGGGTGAGCAAAGGATTATGGGTCAGATGCTGCCTGGATGCAGCAGGACGTCCTGGTGTTTGTGCCACGCTGTGTATCAGGACAGTGATGATGACCTGCAGCTGCCTGTGAGGACGAACTGAGGGACAAGTGAACACCAGCAGCTCCTGCTTTAATGGAAGGAACTGGATAATGGCATTAAGAGAGTGTGTGTGTGTGAGCGTGAGCGTGAGCGTGTGAGTGTGTGTGTGTGTGTGTGTGTGTGTGTGTGTGTGTGTGTGTGTGTGTGCGCGTGTGCGTGAGTGTGTGTGTGCGTGTGCGTGTGTGCGTGTGCGTGAGTGTGTGTGTGTGTGTGTGTGAGTGTGAGTGTGCGTGAGCGTGAGCGTGAGTGTGAGCGTGTGAGTGTGTGTGTGTGTGTGTGAGTGTGAGTGTGAGTGTGCGTGAGCGTGTGCGTGTGCGTGTGCGTGTGCGCGTGCGCGTGTGCGTGAGCGTGAGTGTGTGTGTGTGTGTGTGTGAGTGTGTGTGTGTGTGTGTGTGTGAGTGTGCGTGAGTGTGAGTGTGTGTGTGTTATGGTTCTGCTGAGAGCGTTGATGGTTCCATTAGTCCCATTAGAGTTTACAGAGACTGATCCGACCCACTTCCTGGAAACACTCTAACACTCAGTCTGTGTGTGTGTGTGTGTGTGTGTGTGTGTGTGTGTGTGCGTCAGTTGCCCTACGAGCTGCAGGACATGCTGAACAAACACATGAAGAGCAGCCTGCCGGAGCGAGGCCCCGCCCCTGGCTCTCAGGACCCGGACACGCTCAGTTTGACTCCCGCTGACGTCGTGCCGACATCCGTCATCGCCCGCGTCCTGGAGAAACCCGAGCCGCTGGTCCTGAACTCGGCCCAGTCCAGCAGCTGCGGCCGACCCGTTGCCGAGGATGTCTTTGTGCACGTGGACATGACGGGTCCCGCAGGCGCCGAGGCCCGGAGCCGGGAAAATGGCGGTCAGGAGGCGGCGCAGCAGAATGGTTCCTGCCGCAGTCAGAGCAGTCTGGACGGGCAGTCTGGTGGCGAGGAGGCGGGTGGGGCTCCGTCCTTCGAGAAGCTGAACCCGTACCCGGCACCACCACCGCCCCACCCACTCTACCCCGGCCGCAAGGTCATCGAGTTCTCTTCTGACGACAAAGTGAAGATCCCCAAAAACTCACCGCTGCCCAACTGCACCTACGCCACGCGGCAGGCCATCTCTCTGAGCCTCGTCCAGAACGACGATGAGCGCCTGGCTCCCGGCAGCCCCGCCCCCTCCTCCTCCTCAGGCGGAGGGGTCCACCATCGCACACCGCCTTCACAGCGGGACGTCGCCAGCGAGCCACTGTCCAGCCAGTCCAGCCCGTTCAGCAGCCCGCCGCAGGTAACACGCCACACACCATGAAACATGTCATAACACAGCTCAACACGTTCACTCATCCTTTACAAAGCAAAACGACCTTCAAAGTGACGTCTGTTTCCTGGTCGGAGTGCGGGGAGCTTTAAAACGTGTTTGTTGTATTAACCGTGTAAATGCCCCTCCCCCTTCAGGCCCCCAGCGTCCTGGCGAGCTCCGGCAGCTCGGAGGAGGACCTGCTGGCCAACTGGCAGCGGATGTTTGTGGAGAAGATGGCGCCGACGTGTGACGGTTCAATGGTCCATCGCACGGCGTTCAGCAGTCAGATGGCTCAGGAGCTACAGAGGAGGAGGCCGACGCCAGGGGGCGGGACTTCCTCCTCCTCTGAACGCCAGAGAGCTGCGTACTCGGATGGTGAAGAGGGCTCATCGGCGCGGAGCTGGACGCCAAGTCGCGGCTCCAGCCTCGACACCGACACTGACACAGAGCCTCGGCCCGGCAGGAGGGGGCGCTACGGCGGCGACGGCTCCACGGAGGAGGGCGAGAGGCTGCTGATGAACCTGGAGGACGACGGTGGCAGCGGGGACACGGCGGTCACCGTGGCGACCAGCCCCGCCGATGCCCGTAGGAAGGAGTTAGAGGAGGAAGAGGAGGAGGAGGAGGAAGAGGAGAGCTCCACTGAGGAGAGAGACGTTCTCCCCCACGACCTGCCCGTCATCTCACCCCGCCTCCTGGACTACGACCCCACCCTCACTGCCGCCGCTGCCCCACAGCGTCCGCAGAAGAGCCCGAAGAGGATGGGCGTGCACCACCTGCACCGCAAAGACAGCCTGACCCGAGCCCAGGAGCAAGGCACGCTGCTGGACTGACCCCGCCCCCGCCACACTGTCTGTTCCCACGGCAACTGACCTGTCTGTCACAGAGGTCAGAGGTCACGCCCATCCAGGATATAGCCATGCTCTACCGTATGCTGCCGAGCTGTGTGTGTGTGTGTGTGTGTGTGTGTGTGTGTGAGACAGATCAGTTGTGCTATTGATCAGCTGATCGTCAACGTCACACAAATTCAACAATGATAAAATCAAACTTTTATTTTCATGTAATCAAATTAAACTCCAACAGTATTTTTATTTTCTGTCATTCGTCATATTTTTACTGATTATTAATCATCATGAGTCCAAAGATCACTGACACACGACTCGCTCTGTGGCCAAAAGTTTGTGGACGCCCTGTGATGCAAAAGACATTTTTCAATTAACAGATTTTTTTTCTGAATCTTTCAAAAACTGACGCAGAAAACAAAACAAGATTAAAGTGACTCGTTTTCATCTGAATTATTCACTGAAAACATTTTAACTGTGACGGATCATAAAATGAAATTGAAGCTGCCAGCAGCGATCGACGGGCCCTCGCACCTCTGTGCAGCTCGGGGTGCTGTCAGGACGTGTCTGAAAAGCTGTACTTCCTGTTGCCAGTAGGTGGCGCCACGTCCATAACTGAATATTATCATATAGATGTGTTAGGGGCGGGGCTATAATCAAACATGTGAAGTTTGGTGCAGATCCGACCATCTGTGCAAAAGTGGAGCAGTTCGTTAAAGTGCGCCCGCAGGAAACGGCCAAAAATGCACCAAAATTACACAGTAAATTCAAAATGGCTGACTTCCTGTTGGATTTAGGGCATGGCTCCAAGAGACTGTTTTTGTACGTCTTAGCACGCTACACACGCATACCAAACTGTTTGTCTACGTGAAAGTTAAAGGCGGGGGATTAGGCGGCGCCGCTGAGCCAAAGTGCCACGCCCAAACTTTAAAACCAGCGTCAGATATCGAGAATTCAAAGTTTCATGAGCGTCCCCAAAAATCAGGATTATCATAATTCCTTCAATTTTATGAGGGTCCTCGCTGCCGCCTGCACTCGCCGCTCGCCGCTCGCCACTCGGGTCCAATCAATCGATTAAATTAATAAATACAAACGTTTTTCTTTAAACACTCAAAAACTTGAACAGAGTTTGGTTGGTGGTGGCGTCCACTTACTTTTGGCCACATTGAGCACGTTGATCAGATGTCACACCAAGATGAACCACGCGGCCAAAAGTATGTGGACGGCTGATTAAACGTCATTGATTATTGGAGATTAAATTCTGAATGATGTAATCAGTATTATAATCAATATTAGAAAACCCATTCTGTGTGTGTGTGTTTGTGTGTTTGTTTGTGTGTGTGTGTGTGTGTTAGAGGAGAAGAAGAAAAAAAAATTTGAGGCTAAAAACTTTACGGACATCTTTGCCTTGTTTCCTGACCCGGAGCTTTTATTTTGAAGAGAACAGATGAGACACACCTGGATGCACACACACACACACACACACGCGCACACGCACACACACACTCGGACTCTCAGTGCCTATCACTCTCTCTGGGAGGTTGCGAGTACGACGCCGGGCCTGCTGAAGGTCAGACTTTTATTTTCTTCACTAATCACTTCCTGTCATGGCGTGTTTTTATTTAGTCACCTGACTGGTACGTCGGGGATTTTAACCTTTGACACTGGCTGACCTCCCCCCCCCCCCTCCCTCAACACTGTACTTGCAGGGGGCGGGACCAGGAGGCGGAGCTTGTCCCACCTGGAATGTAACCATCCAGTTGTTTGTTTGTTTGTTTGTTTGTTGTCTTTGTTTTTTGGGCTATAGATCTATTATTAAGA
The DNA here is from genome assembly GCA_019142605.1 of Cephalopholis sonnerati. Classification (NCBI taxonomy): domain Eukaryota; kingdom Metazoa; phylum Chordata; class Actinopteri; order Perciformes; family Serranidae; genus Cephalopholis; species Cephalopholis sonnerati. The sequence goes on from JAGQAX010000018.1 coordinate 930,400, forward strand.
GATTATTTTATTGTTTATGTTTGATTTGTTTTATTGTTGTTTTTATGTTTGGTTCATTCTCACGCTGCTACGGAAGCCTGTTAGTGCCAGAAACAGGGGTGGGGCCCCGAAAATGACTTTTATTTTGAAGGATATACACCGGTTTCCTTTCAAAATAAAATAAGCTGGAGAGGCAATTGAAATCAGGAAAAATCAGGTCGTCAGCCGGCGCGCTGCCAGATTATCGTTGGATCATTTACTTTGAGTTTAAAGGAGCAGTGCGTACGTTTTAATTTGAGTGGCGTGCGGCGGTGAGGATAACAGATCACAACCAGCTGAACCGTCTCGCGGTCAGAATTCCTCCAGCGTTCAGGAGCTGAATTATCAACACACGTCTCCTCCTCAGTGCTTTTACGACGCCGCTCGTAGCAGAGGCGCTGCTGATTACGAAAACATGAATGTCCCTATCTAGAGTCAGTGTTTGGTTTGTCCCCTCTGGGCTACTGTAGAAACATGGCGGTGCAACATGGCGTTCTCCGTAGACGAGGACCTGCTCCCTGTGGAGATATAAACGTCTCATTCTGAGGTCACGGAAGAACAGCTGATTACACACTAATGTCGGGTTCAGACTGCAAAGTATCAGCCAGGTTAAAGGCCGGCGTGGCGCCGTACGGTGTCATGACTGAATGTCACACGCAATAATTCATGATTTTATCCCGTGTAGTGTGTCATAGCAGACGTCAACCAACACCATGTCTGGGACGCCTCACGACGTCCCAACAGAAAGTCGAGCATGTTTGATTTTCTTTTTGTCATTCGCAACAGAGTGATCCACCACATGACACTTTTTACGTAACTACAATAACATGCTACTTTTTATGTTAACACACGTGACACATTTTACATAACCATGACATGAATTTTTTTACGTTACTACAAGAACATGTTAGTTTTTACGTCACCATAACGTGACACTTTTTATGTCAACACATGGCATTTTTACGTTGCTATGACATGAACAGCCACATAGACTGAAATAATAATAATAATAATAATAATAATGATAATAATGATAAACAGTGGGATGAGAGTAATCCGATGACATCACAGGTGCATGAAAGATGACGGCGATGATTAGTTGTGGAGCAACGTGTAGTCTGTCATGTCTGTTGGCGAAGACACGGCAAGATTTTGTGACCCCACAGTCACCTGACCTGACAGACCGACTGTCGTGTAGTCTGAAGCTGACATAAATAAAACACGTTACATTTCATTTAAATCTGAAACAAGAAAAATTTCCCCCAAATTTAAATATGTGTGAAAATCCACATTAACATGAACCTGCTGTTAGCAAAGATAACACACATGTTTATTTTTAAAAAAAACAACGTAACTCACAGAACACATTAATGACAGAGTGACCGTTAGCCTTGTGCTATCATGTGAGCTAGCTAACGCTAAATCACTGTGCAGCACTTATGACAGCAGGGTGCACTCGTTAGCTTATAGTTACGTACTACTGAAACACATTAGCCTGTTAGCTTTAGCATTATTCCAGGTGTACGGACGCTCGTCTGAGGCACAACAGATCGTTTAGAGACTTTTCCAGCAGGAGACTCTGAAACAGCGTCCGAGGCTAACGCGCGCCGCCGCGCTACATCACCTTGTTTTCCATGTTTCTGGCACTCATGAGCTTCCGTACCTTCAGTTTGTTTTTCCTCCGTGCGGTCGGTGTCGCTGATTGAATGTTGGCTCGTTGCCTTCCTCACAGCTCTCTGATTGTGACGCTCACCGAGCACCGTCATCACTGATTGATCCACTGATTGATTGATCCACTGATTGATTGACTCCAGAGTTCTGATTTTAAACCTGAGCAGATTTTCTTTGTTTCCTCAGCAGTGCTTCATGTTCTCACAGGAGGTGAAAGTATTGATCACATATTGATCGGTTTGTATCAAAGTGTCAGACTGTGATCAGTATTGATCTGACCTGGTTTCATCATCAGTTAATCATCATAATTAAAGCATCATAATTATACTTTTTTAATTTGAGAGCACAAATTAATAATCTATCAAACCGAGTATTGATCCAGACTGACGCTTCATGTGATAACTCTTCGATCACTGCTGTCAGAGTGCATGATGGGACACAGACGATGTCAGCTGACGATGGAGAGCAGAACAAGAAACAGATCGTTTCATATTTTACACCTTCAGAATTAATCTGGTATTCAACCTGGAGGCAGAGTGTCTGCAGGACGTCCTTCAGTCCGTCTCCGTGTCGTTGTCACCTTGAGGGAATTATTTTCAAATTTGGCACAAACGTCCATTTTGAGTTGAGGACAAACTGATTAGAAGTTAGGGGTCAAAGGTCACTGTGACCTTGTGTCGGTTTCATTCTCGTGAACGGAATATCTCAAAAAGACGTGGAGGGAATTCCTTTGAATTTAGCACAAACATCCACTTGGACTCCACGACAAACTTGTTAGAATTTCTGTGGTCAAAGGTCACTGCAACCTTGCATGTGTCTCATTCTTGTGAACGGCTATGTCAAGAAGAAAGAAGAAAAAAAAAAAAATCTGGCACAAACGTCCATTTTGATTTGAGGACAAACTGATTGGATGTTAGGGGTCAAAGGTTATTGTGACCTTGTTTCTGTTTCATTCTTGTGAACGTGATATCTCAAAACGGCCTTGAGGGAATTGCTATGAATTTGGCACAAACGCATACTTTAAGTCAAAGACGAACTGATTAGAATTTGGTGGTCAACGGTCACTTTGATCTTCCGTCCGACTTTTTCAAATATAGGCAATACTTCAGGGAGCCCTGATAGATATTTCCTTCGCATTTGGCACAACCAGCCACTTGGACTCAACGATAAACTTACTGGATTTTGGTGGTCAAAGGTCATTGTGACATTGTCAGTCTAAATCTTGTGAATGGGATATCTCAAGCAGGTTTTGACGGATTTTTTTTTTCTTCAAATTTGGCGCAAACATCCAATTTAAGTTAAAGGCAAATTGAGCAGAAGTTAGGAGTCAAACGTAATTGTGACCTTGTGTGTGTTTCATTCTTGTGAAGGTTTTGTCTTAAGAACTCCTTTGAATGTGGCACAAACGTCCTCTTGGACTCAACGATAAACTGATTAGATTTTCTGTGGTCAAAGGTCACTGTGACCTTGCGTCCATCTCATCCTTGTTAACGGGATATTTCAAGAACACCTTGTGAGATTTTTTTTTCAAATTTGGCACAAATGTCCATTTTGAGTCGAGGACAAACTGATCAGACGTTTGTGGTCAAAGGTCACTGTGACCTCACAGTTTCGTCCACTTGGACTCAAGAATGAACTGATCAGAATTTAGACTTCACGAAACAGGTTTTTGGTTCTAACTCAAAAATTCACCTGCCAACTATGACGGACAAATGACGGAGTGATGACATCATGTATCCTACAGGTCAAAAGGTCAAAGGTCAGCTTGACTGTGACATCATCATGTTTTAACGTCATATCTCAGGAACAGAAGGGGAGACATTTGGTCAGATACTGAATTGGTGACTCTAATCTTGAAGCTGTGCTGATTGTATAGATCTGCTGTGTGTGAAGCGTCCATGTTTTCACTGACATGGGTGGCGACTGTGACGTCAAGGCGTCAGCTGTAGATAGGTCGTGGTCGAGCCAACGAGGCTAACAGTTTCCCTTTGACCACAGTGTTTGTGCTAAGCTAAGTTAGCCTCAGCCTGGACTGCAGTGAGAGTGTAAATATTCAGATTACACATGTAACTGAAAACCTGTGTGTGTGTGTGTGTGTGTGTGTGTGTGTGCGTGTTGAAGGTAAATTAAACATGGAGGACGGCGGTTTGCTCCTTAAACTGCAGCCTGTTTGTTCTCAGCTGATAAATAATTTAAAAACATTTTCTTCTATGTGACGCCAAAAAATCCCACAAACACAAACACACCATCCTCTCCCCCTCCTCCTCCTCCTCCTCCTCCTCTTCCTCCTGCCGTCCTGCCCTCCTTTCCTCCTCCCCATCTTCGTCTCTTACTACTGCTCATACTCCTCCTCTCCTCTCCTCTCCTCTCCTCTTCCTCCTCCTGGTTCTTCGTCCTCGGCTGTAATTATTAGCAGAACGAGCGGCTGCCGTTAAATTATTAACGTTTTATTACCGTCAGAAATGGGTCGCTAATACTTTAAAGTGAGAGTGTGTGTTTCTGTGTTTCTGTGTGTGTGTGTGTGTGTGTGTGTAAATGTAAGTGTTTAATATTTCATACGAGTCATCAGATGTTCAGGAGACGAGGAGAGAACAGGAAGTCAGAGAGAGACTGTGTGTGTGTGTGTTGGAGTGATGCACTCTGGGTATAAATAGACGTTACATCTGGACTCGTACAACTTTAATGACTCCTCTTCTTCATGAATATAATTGGAGACGTCGACCTGCCGCCTCGTCTCAGCCAAGGTCACCCTCCTCCTCCTCCCCCTCCTCCTTTTTCCTACTTTTTTCTTCCTCCCTCACATCTTCTTGTCTTCCTCCTCTTCTTTTCTCCATGTCCTCCCTCGTCTTCATCCTCTGTCCACCATTTCTTCTCTCCTCCTCTTCTTCCTCCTCCTCTTTTCAGCACCGACTGAACTGCTGATGAAGATCATGATGTCACATGATCTTCATCAGGTCCGGTCGTTCCTCCGCTGACTTTAACGTAACGCTCACACACTGCTGATGAAGACCATGTGGCACAGCTGAGAGCTCTTCGTACCTCTGCAGCCCGAAACTGTTTCTGAAACTATTCATTTTCACAATAAAATACAGGAAGTGTCATAAGATGACAGCGCGGTCTGTTTCTCTGCTGACCTGAGGTCAGTTAAAGTCTGTGTCCCAGCATGCATCAGGAGGGCGGAGGGTTAAAAACTGCTGTTTGATGATGATGATTTTACGTCACGTCTCTTCTTCGTGTGTCGTCTCTCTCTTTTTGTCCCCTCAGCTGTGTTCATGTCAGACAGGAGTTCAGTGTCGACATTTAAGACACAATTACAGCTCTTATTCTGAAAGGTTCACTAAATGTCCTGAATTTAGACTGATGCTAATGCGAGATATATTCAGCGATGATGAAGCAAACGCGTTCTCTCTCCGATTAATCAGCAGTGTTCAAGTCATCGTTAGAAATTCACATATTTCGACTCCAGCTGAAGTGAAGTATGTGTGCGAGCTAATTAGCGCTAAATGTTGCGCTAAGTATTCTAAGTATGTTCACAGTGTTAAGCGCTAAATACAAATCGTAGACCTCACGTTAACATTAGTCTAAATACTCCAAATGTCCTTATTGTGTCTGTTCAGACTAATGATAACACATATGTGTGTTTGCTTTTCTAAAATTAGCACTAAATATTCAAAGTTTGGATTATTTAGTGATAAAAAAGCAAACACACATGCCTCACGTTAGCTTAAGTTTAAAAATGGACTCATGTTAACAAAGTATTAAAAGCAAAAACACATTATGTGACTATCTGACTTCTAAATACAAACATTTAGTGCTGACTATTCCATATTTAACGTTAAATATTCTGTATTTAGACTTAAAGTGAAGTATGGTATGTGTGGGTGCTATTTAGTGCTAAATGTAGCACTAAATATTTCAAACATGGGCTAATATTAAGACTGATGCTAACATGTATTTGTGTTTGTTTAATTTATTACTAAATATTCTAAATATGGAATATTTAGTGCTAAAAAAAGCAAAAACACATACCTCACGCTAGCATTAGCTTAGGTATTCCATATTTAGACTTAGGTTAATGTTAGCATTAGTTTTAAATATGGACTTATGCTAACGAGATATTAAAAGCAAAAACACATTTTTTAAATGTGAACATTTAACGTTAAATATTCTGTATTTAGACTTTAAGGTTAAGAACGGTATGTGTGGGTGCTACTTAGTGCTAAATGTAGCACTAAATTTTCTAAACATGGACTAACTATTTACAACAATGCTAACGTGTATGTGTTTGCCTCATTTGTTACTAAATATGGAAAATGTTACACTGCGTATAAAAGCAAACAGCAAACATGTTAGCATTAGTTTATATATTTCAAGTTTAGACTCATGTTAAAGTTAGCATTAGTTTAAATATGGACTCATGCTAACATGAAATATTCAAAACAATCTAATATTTGACTTCTAAAAATAAACATTTAATGCTGCGTACTCCATATTTAACGTTAGATATTCTATATTTAGACTTACGATGAGGAACAGGATGTGTGGGTGCTAAATGTTGCGCTAAATATTTCAAACATGGGCTAATATTTAGAATAATGCTAACATGTCCGCATGTTAGCTAAACTTTTTACTAAATATTCTAAATATGGAATTTTTAGTGCTAAAAAGGAAACACACGTGCCTCACATTAGCGTTAGCTTACATGTTTCACATTTAGATTAATGTAAACGTTAGCATCAGTTTAAATATGGACTTGTGCTACTCTGAGGTTCGTCAGATGTTATCTTAAGGTTATCACATTATTATTTCACATTCTGCAGTCTTCAATAAAATCTCCTACGTGACATGAACGCAGCGTTAGAAAACACTTGGTTTGAATTTCTATTTAAAGCTAACAGAAGCTAGCCAAAGCTAACGGTAGCTTCTGCTTGCTACACCCAGAAAGTGACGCACCTGAACAAACTGTTAGCAAACTAGCTAGACCTGTTTGGAAATAAAAAATAGCAAAAAGACACCAATGCTAATGTTAACATGTTAATGTTAGCCCCCTGGCTGTGTTAGCTTGTGTGCTAATCAGATTTCTGCTGGTTGGCTGGCTAACAAGCTAACGTTAGCTAAACACAAAATCAATCAGATGGAAAAATAAATAAATAAATAAAAATCTGTTCTTCTGAGACTGGAAACACAAACTGGCAGGACCTCCAACATGGCCGCTGGGGACGGCTGTGTCCTCTCTGGAGGACGTGGACTCACCTGAAGACACCTGAGGACAAATGTGTCAACATGTAACCTTTGTAACAAACTGAGAGGCGGAGCCAGAGGAACCATTGTTGGATGTTCGGGGCTGAACTTTGATTGTGGCCCCGCCCCCACAGGTGCTGTCACTGACCCTCAGCTTGTTGACCTCTGACCCCATGTGTGGGTTCACCTGAACTGTTTCCTCGTCTCAGCGAGTTTTTCCTGCTGATTGTTTGTTTCACTTCCTGTTGGGAAATTATACTAAAAAAAATAAGATGAAGAAAAAAAGACTGTTAAACTCTACTAACGATTTTATTTTCTGAATTTGTAAACGATGTATATTTTAAAACAAATAAAATATTTTAAACGTAGCTCCGCCCCTTTTTTTCACAGCCAGGTGAGTCCCACTTCCTGTTGATGATGTTTGAGTTGAGCAATGCTTTTATTTTGAAAGTCTTAAAGTTTGTTCCTGCAGCAGCTCTCAGGTGTGTGTCACCTGATCAGCTGTGATTGAATGACATCATTAATATTGATGAACGCTGTCATCTCACACACACACACACACACACACACAGCTGCTCCCATCAGCCGTTAAAAAGCAGCTTCATTAACTCTGATGAACGATGTGATAATTACCTGCCTCTGTGTGTGTGTGTGTGTGTGTGTGTGTGTGTCCTGTTGCCTAGCGACAGCTGATATTGATCAACCTGCTGTGAATTATTTATAATCAATGAATAATGAATCTTTTTTTTTCCGTCTTCATGTTCTGCAGCTGCTCCGTCACAGAGCGCCACCCCGTCCTGATGATGTCACACCACCTGTCTTCCACCTTCCAACAACCTGATCCAGTCGGTCAAGAACCTTCCAGAACCTCCAAGAACCCTGCTGGTTCTGAGGTGTCCCCCAGAGTCAGGACTGTTCGGGGTTCCTTGAAGGTTCCTCGAACTCCATGGAAGGTTCGTAAAGAACCTTTAAGAACTTACAAGAACGTCCCTCAGATTCAGGGGTTTTCAGGGTCCCTTGAAGGTTCCTCAGGTTCTGTGGAAAGTTTGTCAGGAGCTTTCAAGAACCTACAAGACCCATGCTGATTCTGAGATGTCCTCCAGAGTCAGGACTTTTCAGGGTTCCTTTAAGGTTCCTCGAACTCTATCGAAGATTCGTAAAGAACCTTTAAGAACCTACAAGAACCCTGCTGGTTCTGAGATGTTCTCTAGATTTGGGGCTTTTCTGGGTTCCTTTAAGGTACCTCAGGCTCTGTGGGGGTTTTGTCAAGAACCTACAAGACCTATGCTGATTCTGAGGTGTCCTCCAGAGTCAGGACTTTTCAGGGTTCCTTTAAGGTTCCTCTGGTTCTGTGGATGCTTTGTCAAGAACCTACAAGCACCCTGCTGGTTCTGAGACACCCTGCAGATTCAGGTCTTTCCAGGGTTCCTCAGTCTCTCTGGAGGGTTTGTCAGGACCACTAAATAACCACGCTGGTTCTTTGGGGTTCTTTAAGGCTCATCACTCTTCAGAACTAGAACACTGGATATTTAGGTTCATTTGTCGTTCTGTAGGGTTCCTTTAAGGTTCCTCTGGTTCTGTGGTCAGGGTGGAGTTTGTACTGATGGACCCCGTCTTTGTGTCTCACGTGTCTCTGTGCTGGTCTAGAACAGGCCACACGAGGTGTCACTGCAGAACCTTGGAGGTTCTTTATCGAACCACTTTGGGTCTCCTCAGGTGAGCTCTGGGTCCCATCAATGAGAACACTGTGTGCTCCTCTTGTCCAATCATTTCTCACGTCTCTTCTGAGTCTGCAGAATAAGACACGCCCACTGATGTCATCACAGGTCTCACCTCAGGTTAAAGAATATTTTTTAGGAACCAGGATGTTGGTGGTGAAAAGAATGAGGCTGCCTCCTGCTGGACACCTGACGACATTACACCCTCCAGTTTGTTTACATGATGACACATGATGATCACCACAGGAAGTGAAACATGTCGGTATTTTATTTTGAAAACCGTCAGATCAGTGCTCATGGAGTCAGGTATAAAAATTAAAGCTTCAACTTCAGACTGTTAAACTCAAAAAGATAAAAACAAATTAAATGTAAGTATAATCGATCGATCAGTTCGATTAACTCTTCAGGTGAAACAGGAAGTGAAACATGTCCGTCTTTTATTAATCGACTTTATTTTGAAGACACTGAACCGAAGTTCTGACGTTCTTCAGCTTCTCTTCAGGTTGTTGAAGAACTCTTCCAGAACCTTCTCCACCTCGTCCTCGCTGTAATCTTTCACCACAAAGAGCTCGCCGTCCTCGGCACCGCGGATCATCGCTGACAGACCTACATAGAGACAGGAAGTGGAGGACAGACAACAGGACAACCTCAGGTACGTCCAGTAAACACACAGCTGTGGATTTATGGTCATGTTTATTTATTCTCAAAAAGCGACGCAGACCGACGTAAAAAACACATTAAAATAATTCTTTTATTTTTTGCCTCCATTTTTTCTGCCTGACAACAAACTTCCTGTACACCTTTCAGAATAAAAGCTTTAGGGAAACAAACTTAACCTTGAGTCCCCCTCTGACATGTCTGAGCTTCGATTACTCGTCTAAATGACACGAGATGAAACTCTGACCTCATTTGTCTGAAACGTTTCCTCAGAACGAGACACAAGGAAAAGACACAAGGAAAAGACACAAGGAGATGGGGAGGGAAATAGGATGCAGCCGGAGTGAGGTTAGGAGGGTAAGGAAGGAGACAGGAAGTGTCCTCACGTCGTCCAGACGACGGTCTGAACAGACAGAAGATCCTCTTCTTCATGGCGACAGCTCGGCCGAGCTCATAGCCGACGCCCAGAGACGGCTGCGTCACCTCCGCCACCACCACTGCACACACACAGGTCAGAGGTCAGAGGTCACACACATACACACACGCCCCCGCCTTCAGACGCTGCTCAGGGCCAAAGTGTCCTCCGATAATCAATAATCACTGAAGAGTTCATCACCGTCAGACTGTTGCAGCCAGTCCACGTCTCGGTCATGGATGAATCGGTCTCCTGCTGCTGTGGCGTCCTCTCCTGTCCAATCACAGCACAGCAGACCAGTGACATCACTCACACACACCTGATTTCTTCTTCTGTGGTGAATATGATCTCTGACAGATATTATTGATCAACAGATTCTAATTGATTTATTAACTGTCAAATATTTTCTCATACGTTTGTATTTTTCTGTTTAACTTTACCATTATTGTTATTCTTATTAGGGCCCGAGCACGAACCGTGCGAGAGCCCTATTGAAATCATAAAAATTATTCTTATTATTTTTCTTTTAAACCTTTGATCGCATTTTTGAGGGCCTGAACATGCCCAAAAAGTCAGGAAAATTTGCACACTCGTCACGTCTGGTGAAAATTTCGATATTTTATGGTCGTTACAAAGGGGCGTGGCAAAATGGCTCAATGGCGCCCCCTAACAGTTTTCAAAATCGAAGCCCCCTGCTTTAACTTTTCCCTAGGCGTATGAAATTTGGTACACATATGTATCATCCCGGGACGCACAAAAAAGCCTCTTGGAGCGACACCCTAAACCCAACAGGAAGTCGGCCATTTTGAATTGAATGTGCAATTTTTATGCATTTTTGGCCATTTGCAGGGGTCGTAAATGGACGATCTCCTCCTAGAGATTTTGTCCGATCGACTTCAAACTTGGTCTGTCCCACCTACATAAGTTGAAGACCAAAAGTTATCAAAAAAATTGACTTTTCGATACACCGTGTGACCGTGCCGGGGCCTCAAACTTCGCTATAAACAGGAAGTAGTATTATTACGCAGGAAGTAGTTTATAACTCCAGCATACATTGTCCAATCTTCCCCAAACTCCCCAGGATTCATAATAGTCCCGCTCTGAAGACGTCTACATGCAGAAATATTGAAATCTGCATAGCGCCCCCTGCTGGTGACAGAAAAAGCGATGTTTTAGACTTTGAGGTCCAGCTCTGAGCACGTTCAGCAAATCCAGCTCAAATTTGGTCAGAAAGGCCTCAACATGTTGGTAATGCTCCATGATGAAGAATTTTGACTGTCGTCAAACGGCGTTCCATCCGGAGGGCGGCGAAGTCGACCCTTCGCCAAAATGCATAAAAATGGCCTTAACTTTGGTGTTTTTGATGATATCCACCTGAAACTTCATATGTGTGTCAACAGTCCAGCCCTGAATATGTGATATGAATTTGGCCATATGGGCGTGGCCATATGGCTTGGCCACGCCCATTCATATGAATTACTTCCATAGGACATCTCACCGATATGCACAAAAATTGGTACACATCTCCATCACCCCCAGACAAACAAAAAAGTCTCTTGGACCTCTAGGCTAAATTCAAGAGGAAGTCGGCCATTTTGAATGTCATGGTCATTTTTGGTGTCGCGCACGCATCGTATTTTAACGAACTCCTCCTACAGAATTCATCAGAACGGCTTCAAAATTACCGATTACCATCTAGAACACTTCCTGATCAAAAGTTATTAAAAGGTCTCGCAGAATCTAAAGGGCACGCCAGTTGTGGGAGGTTGAATTTTGACGTCTCGCCATGAAACAGGAAGTGGCAATAACTTCACTGTACTTGGTCAGATCTGTGTGAAACTTCACAGGTATATTGACAGTCCAACCCAGAACATATGTTATGAATTTCGTTAATAGGCGTGGCTAAATGGATTGGCCACGCCCATTCACACAAATAACCACCATAGGACGTCTCACTGATATGCACGAAACTTGGTAGACACATGTATAACATCCACACGCACAAAAAAGCCTCTTGCACGGATAGGCCACACCCGACAGGAAGTCGGCCATTTTGAAATTTACAGTCAGTTTTGCCGTTTTCCACGTGTTGTATTTTAATGATCTCCTCCTCCAGAAATGAATCAATTAACTCCAAAACTGCTGTGTACCATCTACACAAGTGTGTGATCAAAACATATTAAGAGAATTGCTCAGCATGGAACGGTGTGGCTGTGACATGGCGTCGACACTTGATGTCTCACCATGAAACATGATATTGCTATAACATGGGATCTAATGGTCGAATCTGCTCCAAACTTCACATGTATGATAATAGTCCTGGCATGAACACACCCACATGACGCTCAGGAGTCAGAGTCATAGCGCCACCCAGTGGAGACGGGAAGACGCAACGCATTGGTTCCTACGCTGTCCGAAGGAGGCGAACATTCAGCGCCTCGTCTGCCGGTCGACCTCTGGCGAGACGGTGGCGGCCGCGCCAGGCCCCGAGTTGCGTGGGGTGCGAGGGCCCGTTCAACGCTGCTTGCAGCTTTAATTATTATTGTTTTATTATTGATCATTATAATGATTATTACTATTCTTATCTCCTCACACCTGCTTTTATTTTATTATAATCATTATAATAAATTATAAAAATAATAAATTTGAATGCTACTACTACAAATAATAATGTAGTAAAAGTTAAATAAGTAAAAAAAGATGTGAGGTAAAACATCAGTTATAATGATAAATGTAGTAATAATAATAATAATTAAAATAATAACAACTACTCATAATAAATATATCGATAATAATGATAATGACAATTGTAATAACAATAAAACAATCAAAAATAAAATACTACTCATAATTAATAATAATAATATTACTATTACAACTCATAATAAATGTTTTAATAATAATAATAATAATAAAACAATCACAATAATAACATGAAAATAATAATAATAACAATAATAATAACAAGAACTTCGTGTTTGTGCCGCTGTGACTAGCAGTTTGAAAGGACAAAAACGTCACTTCCTTTATCAGCAGTAGCCGTTTGTATGCTAAGCTAGCGGGCTGCTAAGCGCAGGATCTCTTAAATATGGCCGCTTTAAGCACTTGTAGAGATAAAGTGACGCAGGAAGGGAACAGACAGGCCGAGGCGGTGATGACGTTGATCTTTATCGCGGCGGAGAAACTCTGTTTACACAAACAAAACCCCGAAACCGAGGTAAGCTACCTGCGGCTAGCAGCAGCTGGCAGCTAACTTTACGTTGACCAAATAAAAAAGCTAATTGAGAAGTACTGGAGACGAGCAGTGACTACCAACCTGTATGGAGAGTCCTGGGAGTTATTAAAATATGAAATTAGAAGGGTGGCTATAACAGTGGGCAAAAAAATGTCTAAAACAACAAGAGAAAAAGAACTCCAAATTGTTACAAAAATTATAAACCTAACTGAAAAAGAAAACCTGGCTGAGGAAGAGGCCAGAGAACTTGCTTCACTGCAATCTACATTGGATTTAATTTACGAAGAAAAGGCCAGAGGTGCTTTTATTAGATCCAGAGGAAAGTGGCTAGAGCAAGGCGAAAAGTGCTCTAAGTATTTCTTTAACCTTGAAAAAAGAAATGCTGAAATGTCCTCTGTGAGCAAACTTAAAATTAATGATACGATCTGTGAAGATGAATCAGTAATCTCCAAGTTTGTGGCTAACTTTTATGGAAAACTGTACTCCAGACAAACTCTTGATGAAAATCAAATGGATGTGTATTGTCAAAATATAACTCCAAATATTAAAAAAATTGATAACAAATTTAAGGACTTGTGTGACCAAAAAATCTTTAATTATGAAATACTTAAATCCATAGACTTGCTAAAAGATAATAAATCTCCTGGAAACGACGGCATTACTGCCGAATTTTACAAAAGCTTTAAGGATGCCCTAACCCCGTTTCTTGCATGTATCTTTGAAGAATCACTCACCAAAGGCAAACTCCCACCCTCTATGCAGCAAGGACTTATAAAATTAATACCCAAACCAAATAAAGACAAAATGAATATAGAAAACTGGAGGCCAATAACTTTATTAAACAATGATGCTAAAATATTTGCCTCCATCTTTGCACAGAGACTAAAGGTGGGATTGGGAGAAATTATTGATGAGGAACAATCTGGGTTTATAATTAACAATGTAAGATTAATATTGGACTTAATAGATTATAATGAATACATAAACGAGGACAGTCTTGTTTTGTTTGTTGACTTTTACAAAGCATTTGACACAGTAAACCACCAATTCATTGTAAAAACACTCAATACCTTTGGATTTGGAGAACGATTTATCAATATCATTGGAACTTTATACAAGGGATGCAATAGTTCAGTAAAACTACAACATGGAACCTCTCTTAGATTCAATGTTGACAGAGGAATAAAACAAGGCTGTCCTCTAAGCCCGTATCTGTTCCTCCTTGTAGCACAGATGTTGGCTACACAAGTTAAAATGACAAACTTTCACGGTATCTGTGCTTTTGACAGAGAATTTAAAATATCACAGCTGGCAGACGACACTGCCATTTTTATTAAGACGCAAACAGAGGTAGGTAAAGTAGTAAACTGATGTCTCTGGTTTAACTATGAATGTAGGAAAATCTGTATTGTTGCCACTTAAAACCTGTAGCCTGCCAGAGATCTGTGGTATTCCTGTCAGGAACACAGTTACTTACCTTGGGGTTACAATAAACAACCAATCCAATCAATCTGCACTGAACTTCAGCTCCATCATCAGTCAAGTGAAGAAAAGATTCAATATGTGGTTAATGCGAGATTTGTCCATTTATGGTAGAGTTTTGTTAGCTAAAGCCAAAGGAATATCAAGGTCTGTATACATGTCTCTGTCAATGGATTTACCTGTAAACATATGTAAAGAACTGGATAAAATGCTTTTTAATTTCATATGGAGAAACAAAGCCCATTACCTAAAAAAAGAGATTCTCTGTAACCAGAGGGGAAATGGAGGGTTGAAAGTTTTAAGCTTTGAAACTATGAATAATATATTCAAAATTAATTGGTTATGTCGTTTCGTCAGAGAAAATGTTAATATGTGGAATGCAATCCCAAATTATTTATTCAATAAACTAGGAGGAATTCTTTTCTTACTCAAGTGTAATTTCAAAATTGACAAAATCCCAATTAAGTTATCAAACTTCCATAAACAGGCGCTGCTCTCCTGGGGGCTGATCTACAAACGCGGCTTCTCGCCAACCAGCTGCTTTATCTGGAACAACCAACACATACAGCACAGAAACAAAACAATATTTCACAAATCGTGGTTTGATCAGGGGATAGTGTGGGTTAATCAGCTAATTGATGAACAAGGACGAGTCTTATCTTACAACCAATTTACTAACAAATACCATCTCACAATCTCTCAAACAGAATATACTACAGTGACCAATATAATACCAATGGAAATTCTGCAGCTTCTGAAAGGCTCCCAGTTCCATCCTCTTACACAGATAAATGATACCAAACTATTCATCCAAAACATAGATATAACAACCAAAAGCTGCTCAAATAAACTTATTAGGAATCCCATTCAACACTCAAACGACCGGCAGCCAGCTCTTATTGGAATTCACTATATGGGGAAATAAACTGGAGGGGGGCGTGGCTGGTTGACGAGAAGCTCTTCATACACAACAAAGTCAAAGAAATATCATACAAAATCTGTCATAATGTATATCCGGCCAAAAAAACCCTGGGTAGATTCAAATTAAATATAGACTATAACTGCGACTTCTGCCAAACAGAACCAGAAACCATCATCCACCTCTTTTGTCAGTGCTCATACAGTAAAAACCTCTGGACTCATATACAAAACCGGACACAGGATCAGCCTCCAGGAAAGCCACATCCTCTTTTGTTTTGAAAACCCCTCCATACCTCACGACCTTTCCCTCTTGTTACAGACTATCATCATGCTGGGCAAATTTCACATCCACAAAACAAAATGGGCAAAGAAAAAACCAAATGGAAAATACTTTGAGAATGAGCTCAAACAATACTTTAATACAATAACAACATCATCAAACAACAAAGCCATGAAAATATCGGACCTGTTCAGCAAATACTTAAACTTTCCCTGACTTTATATATAATTGTATACATAACTGTTTATATTATTGATTATTTAATCTCACCCTCCTCTACTTACAACATGGATGAATTTGATTTGTTATACCCAAACGTGTGTAATACCTTTACATGACTCTTTGTGTTTATATTACTATTACAACTCTGTAATTTAACTGTAATATTTGTACTTTGTGTTTTTCCTCTGAGATCAGTAACACTCTGTATAACCTCCTTGTGTTGAATAATTTAAAAAAAAAAAAAAAAACTTTACGTTGACGCTTCCGGTTCCGGGGACTTCCGGTGTAACGACAGGAGGAGTTGGAGCTGAGCAGTGAGGTGAAGTGATTAAATATTAAACAAGAGCCCTCGGATAGTTTCACCAGACTCCATTTTAAAATCTAATCATTTAAGCAGTTTGATGTTTTTATCTGACGCACGCACCCTGCTAACCGTAACACAGCACAATAACAAACAATTTAAACTTTACAGGCGTTAAAATTAGACTTAAATATGATTTATGAATCTGACGCCGCGCTGAAGGCGACATTAAAAACCCTGCTACAGTTCGGCACGTGTGTGAAGGTTTGTTCTTACATCGGTACGAACACCGCGCTGACGTTTCACTGTCTGTATACTGTCACCGCTGAGGAGGAGGAGGAGGAGGAGGAGAGAATAGAAACACTCGTGTCAGTGGTACTTCAGCGCTGCTCATACTGTTGTACTGAAGTACCGTGTGTGTTTGTGTGTGTGTGTGTGTGTGTGTGTGTGTGTGACCTCTGACCTCTGTCGGTGAGCTCGGGGCTGCTCACGTGCTCGGTCAGCACGGTCCCGTAGCTCTGCAGCTTCTCAACGATCCTCCGGTACACGTGCACGTCATCTCTGCCGCCGCGGATACTCCCGCAGAAATAAATCTTCATCGTCACAGTTCAGTGTGTCCACTCCCTTTCCCTGCTGTCTGTCCACTCTCTGTCCCCGCTGTCTGTCCACTCTCTGTCCCTGCTGTCTGTCCACTCCCTTTCCCTGCTGTCTGTCCACTCTCTGTCCCCGCTGTCTGTCCACTCTCTGTCCCTGCTGTCTGTCCACTCTCTGTCCCCGCTGTCTGTCCACTCTCTGTCCCTGCTGTCTGTCCACTCTCTGTCCCCGCTGTCCGTCCCTGCCAAGTCTTCCCGCGCTCTATGTAAATGAGCCCTATGCGCGTTGACGTGTCGCAGTGTGTGGTCGATGTGCCCTCAGTCAGGTCTCACAGGAACACCGCCGTTGGCACGTTCTTTTGTCTCCGCTCTGATTGGCTGAATGTTAGCTGTCTGTAGACTCCCTGGCCTCTGATTGGTTCAGACTGGAGGTAGTACCCAGGAGGGGGAGGGGACTACCTGACAGACTGCGCAGTGGGCGAATAGCCCGGATTATTTATAAAATTCAAAGTAAAAGTTAAACCTGCAGCTATTGTTAGTGTCCCTTTAAATAAATAAATAAATTAATAAAAATGTATTAATAATACTAATAATAATATAAAGATAACAGTGTTATACAAATAACTGTAAATAATGCTAATAACACAATAAATTACTTGTGCAAAAAATGTAAAAATAAAATCTGTAAAGTTATTATCATTATAATAAAATGATTCTAATCATGCAGAAAGTTAAAATAACTCAATTATACTGTAATAATTAAAAAATAGTATTATTAATATAATAATAATGACACCAATGCTAATAATTATATAATTTTATACAAATAATTGTAAAAAAAAAAAAAAAAAATCTTTTTAATCTGTAAAATTGTGATTTTAAAAATAAGTTATCATTATTAGATAATAATGTAATAAAATGATTTTAATAATGCAAAAAAGTAAAAATAACAAAATGTAGTAATAAAAAAGAATATATCAAGAATTAACATAATAATGACAATAAAGGAAAACGTACTCAAAATAATTGTAAAATAATGATAATTATATTAGTACAATAATTCTATAAGATAATACCACAATACAAATAATTTTAAAACCGTTAAAAATCTTTAAAATATTAAAATAAGTTATTACATCGTAATAAATAAATATGTAATAAAATGACAGTAATAATGCAGTTAGTAAAAATAATGACAAAATGATACTGTGATGAAAAACTAACTGTAAAATGATAATAATAACTATTATTATTATTGTTTTTGTTATCGGTTATAAATCCTTTTATAAAATCTGTGTTTCTGTTTTCCTGATTGACCAAAAAAACTTCCTGAATTTCCTTTCAAAATAAAGGTTTTATCAGAGGCCACTGGGCCACTGTTACATATTTTTAGAAGCAGAAACTTTTGAGTTTAATCTGTGTCATCTCTGCAGTGGAGAACACACCTGAGGAAACACCAACAGCAGTAATATAATAAAACACTGGTGTTACTGTGAGTCTGAACTCAGAGATGTTCCTCACATAAATGTATTTTCAGATTAAAAGCTGTCTGTGCAAGTGAAGGATGTGTAACTGAGTGTGTACATTTATAGAGTCACAAAATCCATCCCATAGTTTATTAGAGTCTCTGTACAGAAACTATAAATACATGTGAACAGCCCAAAATATTAAAGACACACATAAAGAATAAAAAATGTACAAACAGAGAAAGAGATCAACTTTTAACTTGAAGGTTCTGACAGGAAGAGATGTTTCTGTGTGAGTGTGGGGGGGGCTCAGCGGGCCCTCAGCAGGGGCCCCAGGGTCCTCAGTGAGGCGTTTAGTGTCAGCTCAGGCACGTCTCTGGCTACCCGCTGCATGGGCGCCATGTTGGGTCCCTCCAGAGAGTCCAGCAGCCCTGAAACACAGACAGGAGGTCTCACTCTGACATAAAAACACAGACAGGAGGTCTCACTCTGACATAAAAACACAGACAGGAGGTCTCACTCTGACATTAAAAAAAAAAAAAAAAACTATGGGGGCGTGGTCAGCGGTTTGCAATCTAGATTCTATAAAACAGAGTCGAGGTTGAAATATTAAGTTAACTGGACACATGCTTTGTTTTCCTCCTTGTCGTAAAAGGACGTGACGTTTTGTGGGCGTTTCCATTTGTACCAACTGTATCTACTGGCCTCTGAATCATATGTCAGCGTTGCCGCCATGTTGGAGAGGGTAAGACCTGCCTGAATATAAAGTCCTGTAACTTTAAATTTGTTAGCTGACTGCTGTGAGTGATTTTTATGGGGACAGACAGATGGACAGCCCAAAAACATCATCAGCGTTGATAAATAAATAAAAGTCTCTCCCTCTCCAACATGGCAGCGACACTGAGGCAGCAGGTGAACCCTAGGTCACGTGACCTCAGTAAACGACATCATGACGCGGCGTCTGACCTTCGACGATCTTGTGGTAGGCGAAGTGCAGGTAGAGCAGGAAGAGCATGTGAAGCAGAGACAGCGTCCCGCAGAGGAGGAGGCGAGGAGTCTGACCCACCGTGCGAGACAGCAGAGCCGCCACCTGTTGGGAGACACACAGCCCAGGTGAGCTCGCAGCTGAAGGGACAACAGAGGGGCTGATGGGAAACATAGTCCTCACCATGCGCAGGGTGGACAGTCCTCCGCACAGCAGCCACAGGATGTAGAACAGGAAGTGGAAGTGGATGTTGTAGGTGATGAAGAGGACGATGCAGTGACCAAACAGACCGTAGCCCTGGCGACAGGAGACAGGAAGTGATGTCACTGAGGAGTTTCCTACGGTATCAGAGTAACCTAATGACAGTCTGACTACATGTAAACAAACACACGCGGCGACAGTTTACTTCCTGTTTACAACCCCCAGAGCATCATGGGAGCACTGATCGTGTGTACAGTGTGTAGTTGCAGTGCGGCGACTGACCAGCAGGGAGAGCATCTGCAGCATGGTGATCTGAGCGTTGACCAGGTACGCCAGGAAGTAGATGAAGGAGGAAACGCCGAGCCAGTAACCAAAACACGTTCCTATGGCTGTTCCCATCAGGGTCCCCTCCCTCTGCGGAGTGACATCACAGTGACATCAGAGGAAGTGTAGGTGCTGTTCAGGTGTGTGTGTGTGTGTGTGTGTGTGTGTGTGTGTGTTCTTACGATGACGGTCCCTGACGTCTTCATGCCGTGCAGCAGGATGGCCACCAGAGTGAAGACGAGCATCAGTGGGCCGTACAGCTCACCTGCGATCTTCTACACACAGGAAGTACACACTGTCACAACACTCAGGCTCTTATTGTGAAAATCCTGTCAACTGAACCTGATTATAAGACTCTGTGTGTGTGTGTGTGTGTGTGTGTGTGCGGTGTGTCAGGCTGAACCTGAGAGGAAACAGGAAATGAAGCGCATACCTGGGGGAAGTTGATCATGCGGACAGGTATCATGGACTCAATCAGCCTGAGAGGAGACAGTTAGCATCCGTTAGCATCTGTTAGCATGGGGCTGTGCAGGGAACAGCTGACAGGAAACAGAAGTGTCTCACCTGCTGCGGACCTGCACCGGCTCCACGTCGAAGTACGGCCGCAGGATGTCGATGTTGGCGTACAGGTTGAAGGCTCTGGAGGCCTGACGCTTCCCCGCCTGCCACACCTGAAGGCATCACACAGGTGAGACTCAGGTTAAACTCTGTGACACTCCACACACCTGCTCAGGTGAGACGTCCTCCTTCAGACACGTCCTCACACTGCAGCTCCTGAGGTACAGCAGATGTCACTGAAGCTGTCCTGCTGAGGACGACACATTTTACACAGCTAAACAATCTGTGTAAGTGTACTCTGTGTATTTAGAATATTTTCACGGCGTCAGCTTCATGTCAGACGGCGATATAAGACAGGAAACTGAGGCCGTCATATCGCGCTCTTTAACTCCAGACTCCACTGAGAGAAACTGATTTAACGTCACCAACCTGAGGAGCTGCTGGTCGACCATCAGTGACTTAGTTTGTGTTGTTGGACAGGAGGAGCACGCACAGTGATCACTGTTTGGTCTGCGGCGGAAAAAGGTCCAATACTAACAAGCTAAAGGGGGCGTATCTCCACCTATCAGAGAGGAGTCGCACATACTGTGGCCTCCCGTGCTTGTATACTGGGACAAGGACAGGAGTCCAGTTAAATGTCCTCGTCCAGCTGGGACTGGAGCTGTTTTCCCTCCATTGACTAGATATTCAGTCAACCCGTGTTTTCACTGTAAATAAGACAGGGGGCGCTGTGACACATCTTGTGGAATAGAACGGCACTGCTGTGTCCAAAAACAAACGAAGAAGAAGACCTGTTGGAAACAGGAAGAAGACGTAGCAGCTTGTAAACTGCACGAGAATACCGGCGCCGATGGAAAAGTTTACGGATGCTCAAGCTGTGGAGACGCTGATGGACTCAGACTCTGACACTTCCTGTTCTGATCAACATTCTGAATCTGATTGGACGGAGAAACAAACCAGTTTGGTGGGACGAAACAGGATCTCCACGACGACCGCAGAGGACACGGAGACGACAGAACGCTGAACAGTGACTGAGCGTGTTCTGCTGCTGAGCCTCAAAGAGTTTCATGTATTTACTGTTGACATATTCACAGAGCAAAGATCAGTGGATCAGGGCTGCAGCTGTCCATTCTTTTAGTAATCGAGTATTCTGGCGATGAACGGAGGAATCGGATAACAAACGTTTTCATGAAATGACTTCAGCTCTGCTGAGGGGCAAGAGCGATGTGTAGAAGAGAACATAATGAAAGTAGAGAAAATAAACAGGCAAAAAAATTTGTTTCCTTATTTTAACAATTCAACATTTTAATGTCTAAACTATTTGCCTGCAGTGTGACGGATCACATGATGCTGTCCCCTCTGAACTCTCTGCACGAAGCTGTCCACAGAACGACTCCCCAACTTCAGGGTGTCATTCATGTCACTTATTACGTGACGTTGTCCAGGCGGTTTGGTCCGCTTTACAAAGTGCAGTGTGAAAGTGAACTGAACCAAATGAAAGGGTGAAATATTTCAGCATTTCCCGCCCAATCCAAGCGAGTCCCCTGGACTCTCCTGGTGTGAGTGCGCCCTGAGCGAACCGCACCAGAGTTCACTTACAAGTGAACCGAGACCCCCAGTTCTCAAGCGGACCAGGGTTCACTCGTTTGAGTTCAAATGAGCGTTCACACCGCTCCGAACGAACTGAACTATCCGTGGAAGCGGACCAGGGTTCGTTTAAAGCGGACCAAATAGCACGGATGTGAATGCGTCCTTAGTGTGACTGAGGGAGTGCATGTGTGAATGAGTAAGGAGTGTGTGTGTGTGTTAATGTGTGTGTGACAAACAGCGACATGATGAAGCTCAGACTTTAACAAACTGACCGCAGCACTTTATTTCTTGTGTGTTGCTGTGTTCTCTAGCAGACCGTAGCTAACACACTTGTTACATGGCTAGCTAACGTTAGCCACCGCACTGGTTTCTGTCATTAATCAGACATTATAACACCCGCACAGTCTTCACGTGTGTTATGACTCTCAGCTAACGATCACTGATTAAGGTTAATGCAATTAAACGTGACGTTAAGCATCTCGTTGTGTCTGTGAGCTCGATGCAAACACTGGATGTTTTCTACTTAGATGTTGTGGCACTGAGGACGTGCTGTTGCGGCGCGCTGCCTCTGTGCCACACACACTGAACTGTCTTCCTCCATCGTTTGCCAATCCGCGCTGCACATCCTCGTTATGGCTGCGCAGGCGGTCAACAGCAGACGTCACATGAGCGCGTGGTGCAACAGGAACAACCCTCCATGTGACACACAGCACGCTGTATAGTTGAGCTGGATTTAATGAAGCCTCAAGGCTTTTTAGTAATCGGATTACTCGAGGAATCGTTAAGGGATAACTGTTACCATGGTGACGGGCTGAGTGACTGTGGATCAGCAGCTCCTACAGAAACACTTAAAAACATCCCGACTGTCCCTGTAAGTAGAGACTGTGACATCATCGTGTCTGATGTCATCGTGTTTCAGTCAGCTGAGTGAAGGACAAGAACCAAAACTGCGAGGTGATGGAAACACCGTCTCCGTGACGCCGCCGACAGGACGCACAGCCCCTGACCTCACACCTGGACTCACCTCATCCGCCACCTGTCGACCCAGCTGGCCCTTTAACCCCTTCATGCCCAGAAACTCTCCGTCCTCGGTGGCGTCGTCCTCAGTGGCGGCCGCCTCCGCGGTAACCTCCTCCTCCTCCTTCATCCTCTGGTGCATCTCTCCCATGTCCTCGAAGCTGGAGCCCGACGTGTCGTCCATGTTCTCCATGTCGATGACCGCCGAGCCGCCGCCCTGAGGGACACGCGGGGTTAACCACACACGCTCAGAACAACAGGTTCATCTCAGGTTAGCAAACACCTTTAATTTGATCTTAATAACTCTTTAAGACTTTGAGCAGGTTTGTTTTGACCTCTGAGAAAAGACGGACACACACACACTAGTGCTGCCATACCTGTCTGACGTCATCAGATACAGTTACGTTTCATTCAGTTTAGTGTACCATGACGTCACTGAGGTGTTGTTGCTGTATGTTTACCTGCTCAGCTGCTCGTCAGTTCCGGCTCCACACACTCCTGTCTGTTAGCTTAGCCTGGCTAATTTGGTAGCTTATGGTATGCTAACTGATGCTAATCAACACGTCTGACGGGTCAGTTAACCTGTTAGCATCTCAGCTAGCTTGTTGGGAAGTTAGCTCCGGGTTAGCATGCTAGCTGTGTGGTTGGTCCTCCTGATAGTTTCTCAGTTAGCTGTGTGTTTAGCATGTTAGCTCACCTGGATGAGGTTGTCATCGAAGCTGCCCCACGGTTCCGTGTTCGTGTTTCTGTTCCCGGAGCCCGCAGACATTTTCCCCCCCGCAGCGTTCAGTTCACCGGGCAGTTTACCGTGTTCGTCCCGGCTCTGTGGCGGTGTGAACGGTCCCTCGGCTCGCTGTCGGAGGTTATTTTACACGGAAACGTTAAAAAACTCGGAGGTTTCTGTCGCTGAAATCTACACTACAAACACCACAGGCTCTGACTCCGCCCCCTCAGGGCTGCACGCACGGAACGTGATGACGTCACCGAGGCTGAAGCGGAGGCGACGTGGAAGCTGAAGATGTCGCGAGATTCTCGTGTTTATCGCTGAGCCTGTGTGTTAAGGTATTTCCATGGATTTATAATGACACTTTAATATTTAATAATTTATAGATACTTTAAATAAATGGATAAATACTGTATAATAATGTGATCTATGTAGTTACTGAGTATAAACGTGTTTTTGAATTGATGAGTCCTGTTTATAATCTGAGTGATCTCTGCTTAAATACTTTAAACTGTTGTACTGTACATTTTTCTCTTGGTATTTTATAGCATCTTTCTCACGTTTTTATCGCAGTTATTCTGTTCTATATTTGTGCTCAACACCAGGCAGACTCTGTCAGTGAACACACGTAAATATGTTTTACTATGCTCCATAAATACTAGATCAGATTCAAACGTGTGTGTGTTCACCTTCATGAAAACATAGGATCAGTAAATATAAGTACTTATTTATTTTAATAAAATGCTAAAGATAATATTTACTGCTCATATTTTTATGAGGGCTCTTTTACATAGGGGTGGAAGAAGAGAGGAAATTCTTGTACTTGAGTAAAAGTTTTATGGTATTCTGTTGTAAAATATAACTTTAATTTATTATTCATTACTCTCTTATCATCACCTACTTATTATTTTTCTAAATCTGCATTATTATTATTATTATTATTTATTTTTATTTCTTTCTTTTATATGTCACATCTACAGCTGTCAGTAATTTTATTAATTTAAGAGACAGTAACAGCAACTTGTGAACATCAGATTTATCCTTATTTGGTTCGCTGTGTTTTATATTTATATACATTGTCAAGTTCTGTGGGTCTAATACTTTTGTTTTGTACCTGTAAAGTCACCACTGTTTTAATTTTGCACCCCAAAAAAAGAAAAGAAAGAAAAACAGTCTCTATTGCGTGAAAAAGTCACGTGGTAAGAGTTTTACTTAAAGTAGAGGTACATAACTGTTCAAAGTATACTTGAAGCTCTAAAAGTCAAAGTACAGAGTGTGTGCACAGTAACACGTGATATTATTGATATCATGTACAATGTACAATGTTTTTTGCACATACAACTTGTTTGCACTACAGTTTCTTGCTGCCTTAATTTATCTTTATCTTTCTATGTATGTATATATATATATATATATATATATACATCCCTTTGTATATATATTCCTTTTTATATTTTTCATCTATATTGTTTACTTTTTATCTATTTAAATTGAGTGTGCATGTAGTTATATCTTTGTTCTGGCATGCATTGCAGTCAGCAAAGGAAGAGTTTCATTGTCCAGGGAAACGTGTTTCCTCACTGTGCATACGACAATAAACACTTTGAATCTTGAATTTGAATCTGGATGAATGTGTTGATCACTTTCATGTTGCTGCTCATTTCAATGACTTTATATGCAGCTGGTAGTCTCATCTATAATAACACGTCATCATTCGTTATTGATCGTGTGTCGTATCAATAGTGTGGCTCAGTAAAGCAGCTGTGTGGACGTCACTAATGTCTCCTGTCAGATGTCCTCAGTGCTGCAGGAGATGCAGTGACAGTCAGTCCCCAGCAGGGGGCAGCCCCGCCCTCTCTGGTTCTAACGGGATGTTACTCTCACTTCTCGCGAGACTCCTCCACCCCCGTATGTTGTTTTGTTTTTTTTCCTTGACGTCATCGTGACATTGGGTCGCAGCTGGTGGGAAACACCGGCTTCTAACGGAGCTTTTTCACTTTAACGTGTCGCCGAACAAACGCGGATTATTTATGACATCGAAGTCGAGGGTCCACAGCAAAGGCTCCCGGTGAGTTGAACCGTCTGCGGCTCAGATTGACGCCCCGTTTGACATCCCAAGTGTCGGCTAGTCACACAGCTAGCTCCGCTGACCTGACTGCGGCGGTGAGGCTAACTGAAGCTAGCTGCTAACTCTGACAGCTACACAGCGACTATATCTCATCAGCTGTAAAGCTACCTGTTGGTATCAGATATTGATAAGGTTAATATTTCAATAAGGTTCCTGCCGATAGATAACATCGATAAGCTAAGCTGACTTAGCTTCTTAGCTAACAACACTATGTGACCTCCAGTTGTTGCCAAAACTGTAGATAAAAAGACAAATATTAATAATAAGATTGTTTGTGGTGACGATAAAAAGCTCTTAATCGAGCTGTCCCAGCTGTTTCAAAGTGCTACACTGATTTTCACTGGGTTCTAAGAGTATGACCAAACTCGCTTTAAAAAAGCTGTAATTTTAGTGTTACCGTTCAACAGCAGGGTTTCACGTGATGTTAAATTATTTTTTATTTATTACGTGCATTATTAGTATCCACCCTGTGATTCGGCACACTCGTACCTCGCTGATAAATGTCACCTGTCACTAGATGTCATCTTTTAGATGTACTTCCTGTCTGACTCTCGCAGTCTCCCTCACGGCGGAGCGGCGGCAGTGATCGCTCTGCTCCGACTGTTAAAGTCTATATTTTACGGCAGTGACGTGTCGCTGAGTGGATTATCAGTAAGCCGAGTTCACCAGGGGACCTTTGATATTCGGAGAAAGTGTGGAGTTGTTGGATCAGCTGTGCACTCTGTCCCAACACACCGGACAAACATAAACACGCAGTGTTTTGTCCGGGGTTTGGCGGGGTGAGCGGGGACATCTGTCTGCCTGTCACGTGCACGGTGGTTAATATGAAGCCGAGTTATCAGCTGCACTCAGCGGCCTCGGTCACATCCTGGTTAATCACTGATATGTGTGATATTGGTGTTTAAGGAGCTCAGTGATAAAAGAGGGGCAGGTCACGGAGTTCCGTGGGGCCTCTGCGGGGCCTCTGCGGGGCCCTCCCCCCGGTGTGTGGGTGTACGTGCGGGCCGCCAGGCAGTGATGGCGGACAGACAGAGAGGAGTTTCCTCATTCCTGTGAGCTGATAAACCAGCAGCTCCCGCTGAGAGCTCAGAGAGCGGATGAACTGAGAGCTGAACACGGATCGGTTTTATCTCCGAGTCACAGACATGAGGTACGGACACCGACACACTGTCACCGACTCTGTTCGCCATCTTAGCTGCCGGGTCGCCTCCACATGGCTCCGTCATGCAGTTATTGATTATATAAGATGCACATTGATGTCCTGAGCTCTGAGGTGAGGCTGTAGAGTCACCGAGTCTGTGGAGGACAGAAACTGCAGGGCATGATGAGGACATGTTAATGTGACATGTCGGAGGAAGCAGGTCTGAACACCAGCATGAGAACAAACTCAGTTACAAGTCAAACTTACTGCAGAGCAACAACTATCCAAAGGCTGTGGAGGCAGACTGGTGTCACCACTAATACAACTACCACAAAAAAGATCTGTAAACTGACGGCAGTGTTCTGCTGAACAGATGTATGGAGGCAGATGAGTGTCTGTAGTCTGTGTGTGAGGGAATCAACAATCTGTGTTAATCTGAAAATAGAAAACAACTTCTACACAAAGATTTACAAACTCACAAAAATATTTTGCAAATATAAAACCCATCTCTAAATACACCCAAAATCCACAAACACAAACAAAAAAGATTTGTATGCTCAAAATAAGGGACATATATCTATAAATACACAGATATGGTGACAGAATTGTGTGATTATCGTTTGTGTAAGGACACAGGTGATGTGTGTGTGTGTGTCTGTGTGTGTGTTCATGTGTAATCTGAAAATATAACCCACAGAAAGATTTTGCAAATTTTTCAAACATTTTTATTATTATAATTTCAACATTATACAATTTACACTAATCCCAAAAATCGATTTTCAAACACAAACAAATCCCTGAATATAAGAACAACCTGTGAATGACATTAAACGACCTCACAAATAGATGAAAAGCATTTGTGGATATTTTATTAACATTTCCAACTTCTGAACAGAATCTGTGGATTTGATTTTATGCACAGTTAGTGTTTGTTTTTGTTTTGCATTAATCTGTGTATTTTCAGATCTGTTTTATATTTCCAAATATTTGTGTGAGTTTGTGAATCTTTTTTGTGTTTCTGTTCTTGTGTGAGTTGCATACTATTGAAATAATAATAAAATAGATCAAATAAAAATAATCTTGTTATAAATCCATCTCCATATATCTGTATTTACATATATACATTTTATATTCCCAAATATTTTTGTGAGTTATATTTTCAGGTTAGACACTAATCCATCTCCATATCTGTGTTCTTACAGATCTGTTTTATATTTTCAAAATATTTGTGTGTGTTATATAAATGTTTTATATTTTCAGAGTACACATTAACATACAGGTGGTTGGTTTCTGTGCGCCAAACAACATTAACCATCACTGAAGCTGCATGTTTTTATACGTGTCTCAACACGTCAGCCTCATGTCCTCACACAGAGACACACACTAACTGGAAGTACTCTAACATGTTTGTAAAGTACTCCACCTTGTCTGAAGTACTCTAATGTGTACTCTTGTGTCTAGAAGTACTTCCCCAAATCTTGACATACCCTCCAAGTCTTAAAGTCAACCCCATTTTTTGAAGTACTCCTCATGTCTTGTAGTACTCTCTGTGTCTTGTGTTACTCCCGTGTCTTGCAGTAGTTCTCCAAATCTTGAAGTACTCATAGTGTCTCGAAGATGAAGGATGACTGTGTACATAAATATGTGAAGACTGTGTACTATATATATAAATATCATCGACAAAAAGCGGCGATGACCAACAACAATAAAAACAAAACAAAGACGTAAACAGTGAGTGTGTAAACATGGTTGTGGACGTGTTCATGTTCAGCATGTAGGGGTCGTCCGACATGATCTGAGACGCTGTAGAAGCTTTGTGTCAGCCTCAGCAGAGTCTGGAGGTCAAAGGTCACGCTGATGTTGTTGCTCAGTGACAAAGTGAAGCCTGGCTCTTATCAGCTGCTGCTCAGCTGACTGACTGTTTACAGCTGATACTGAAGCAGCGCCGCGCCCCGAGGCCACGCCTCCACCGCCGCCATCAGGAAAAAAAAATAAACATACGAGGAATGATTCAATACGTTTGATCAGCTTTATATCAGAGCTGCTGCCATGGCAACGCCAAGTGTGATTGGCTGGAATACTTTTCAAAATAAAAGACCACAGAAAGAATAAGAGAGGAACTTCGCTGTGTCTTAAAGTACTCTGCTGAGTCTTGAAGTACTCCGCTGAGTCTTGAAGTACTCTGCCATGTCTTGAAGTACTCTGCCGTGTCTTGAAGTACTCTGCTGTGTCTTGAAGTACTCTGCTGAGTCTTGACGTACTCTGCTGAGTCTTGAAGTACTCTGCTGAGTCTTGAAGTACTCTGCTGAGTCTTGAAGTACTCTGCCGTGTCTTGAAGTACTCTGCTGAGTCTTGAAGTACTCTGCCATGTCTTGAAGTACTCTGCCGTGTCTTGAAGTACTCTGCCGAGTCTTGAAGTACTCTGCTGAGTCTTGACGTACTCTGCCGTGTCTTGAAGTACTCCGCTGAGTCTTGAAGTACTCTGCCATGTCTTGAAGTACTCTGCCGTGTCTTAAGGTACTCTGCCGTGTCTTAAGGTACTCTGCTGAGTCTTGAAGTACTCTGCCGTGTCTTGAAGTACTCTGAAGTGTCTTAAGGTACTCTGCTGAGTCTTGACGTACTCTGCCGTGTCTTGAAGTACTCTGCTGAGTCTTGACGTACTCTGCTGAGTCTTGAAGTACTCTGCTGTGTCTTGAAGTACTCTGAGTCCTGCAGCAGTGTGTTAGGTGTTTGTGAGTACTGTTGTCCATCTGAAAATAGCATAGTGGTGTGACTGGTTTAATCCCAGTGGATCCTGATGAGCCAGCAGCCCTCTGACCAATCACAGAGCACAATGCAGCGGTGTTCACAAACACCACGGCGTTCAGCCAAGGCGTCACCACAACACAGCCGGCTGAATCAGACACTGATCTGCAGTCAGCTGAGTCAGCCGCTGTGTGAGCAGAAGAATAGAAGCTCAGTAGAGTCAGGGCTCACCTGTGTGGTCAAGGCTCACCTGTGTGGTCAGGGCTCACCTGAGTGGTCAAGGCTCACCTGTGTGGTCAGGGCTCACCTGTGCGGTTGTAACCCGACCCATCAGATATAGAACTCTTCTGTCACGTTGGACTCTGAGCGCTGTGGCGGACATTGCTCACTATTTTTGTGCCTCCACAGCTGCTGTAGGTATCATGTCTTCAGATTGTCTGTCCGTCCATCTGTACATCCCATTCTGGTGAACCTGATATCTCAAGAACACCTTGAGAGAGTTTCATCAAATTTGGCACAAACGTCCAGTTGGACTCAACAGTAAACTGATTAAAATTTGGTGGTCAAAGGTCACTGTGACCTGGCGCCTGTCTCATTTAGTGAATGCGACATCTTAAAAACACTTTGAGGGAATTTCTTTAAATTTGGCACAAATGTCCACTTCAGCTGAAGGACAGAGTGATTAGACTTAGATTAAAGGTCACTGTGACCTTGCATCTGTCTCATTCTCATAAATGCGATATCTCAAGAACACGTTGAGGAAATTTCCACAAGTTTGGCACAAATGTCCACTGGACTGAGGAAAAAATATATTATTGGAATTTGGTGGTCAAAGGTCACTGTGACCTTGCATCTGTCTAATTTAGGGAACACAGTATCTCAAGGACATTCTGAGAGTTTCCTCAAATTTGGCACAAATGTCTAGTTGGATTGAAAAAAAAAAGCAATTGGAAGTTGGTTGTCATAGGTCAGGGTCACTGTGACCTTGCATCAGTCTCATTTTTGTGAATGCGACATCTTAAGAATGCCTTAAAGGGAATACCTTCAAATTTGGCACAAACGTCCACTTTAACTTAAGAATAAACGGACTGCTGCAGCTGTGAGTCCGTCACCGTGACGACTGAAACACAAACAGGGATGAAGCAGCTTTTGTTTTCAGTTAGTGCCGATGACATCAACATAACCACCTGTGTGTGTGTGTGTGTGTGTGTGTGTGTGTGTGTGTGTGTGTGTGTGTGAGACGGTGATGGACTGATGTCATGTTTGTGTGGACGGCGGCGAGGTGAGGAGCAGACGTGCAGCGTCAGAGAACGTTTCAGCGTCCCTGCTGATCAGCTGTTTGAGTGACGTTCATACTGCTGCAGTCCAGATCCATTCTGACCGCTCTTATTTTGACACTGTGTGTTTCCTGTTTCCTGTCCAGGATGCCGTCAGCAGAGGCGGCGGAGGCGGCGGCGGCGGCCGTGGGCGGGCTGAAGCAGTGTAGGCAAGCCCAGGATCAGCTGGAGGAGGCCATCAGCGGCGTGATGAAGGCCGAGCAGCAGCTGAGAGAAAACACCAGAGAGGTCAGGACCTTCATCCTCCTCATCCTCCTCATCCTCACATGTCGGTTTAAACATTTGATCTGTCGTCATGTTAAGGTCAGGATGTGTCGATGAGCAGACATGGACGAGTGTGCGAAGGGTTAAAACATAAAGACACACTGCGGTAAAGTCAGTGATGAACCATGCTGAGTCAGCTGATCAGAACCAACATGCAGGAGAAACACGTTAGCGTTAGCGTTAGCTGTCACATGACTGTCGCTCCAGCAGCTTATAATGAACCCCGTGTTAATCTGTCAGCTCCGCCTACGAGCTGAGCTCACAGGACTGATCAGACTGATGTCAGCAGGCGACCACATCGCCAGAGACGCTAAAGCGCTATGTTGAAGTGAGCGAATCTCCACAGACGTGAGCATCAAAGTTAATCGAAGGAGTCAACTTCAGCTGACTGCAGACCTGTAGTTTAAAGTCCTGTGTGGGATTTAACCTGGAGCCATGAGAGTGCAGCATATTAGCTGCTAGGCTAACTTATACAATGTAAAATGCCATAGGCTTGTGCTAAAAATGTTAGCATGCTGTATTTATTAGGAAAACGTGTCCAGATGAAGACAAGTGTTTGTCTGACCTCATCACTGTGTGTGTGTGTGTGTGTGTGTGTGTGTGTGTGTGTGTGTGTGTGTGTGTGTGTGAGAAACACCAAAAACACCTTTAATCCTCCTGTTGTTGGTTCCTGCGGGCGCTGCGTCACCTCAGGCTCAGTTAACCATTGACAGGTCGGGTCACGTTACCTGTGTGTGTGTGTGTGTGTGTGTGTGGGGGGGGGGGGGGGGGTGAGTCAGTATATAAAAGAGTAAAAAAAGAGACGAGTTCATATCACTGACAACAGCTTCATCTACTGGACTCTACTGTATTCCACCTGACTCTAGTGTCTCTGCTGGACTTTACTGTGTTTTTACTGGACTCTTTTGTATTCTAGTTTGTTCTGTTGTCGTCTGCTACGTTCTGCTGGACTCTACTAGGCTCTGCTGTGTTTCGTCTGTAGTCTACTGCATTTTACTGGACTCTTCTGTAGTCCTCTGTTTACTGCTGGACTTTACTGTGTTTTTACTGGACTCTGCTGTGTTCTACTGTAGTTCAGTAGAACACTCTGCTCACCTGTCTGAAGCTCTCCAGGTAAATGTTCAGGATGAACTCTGAGTCATCGTCAGGTCTGTGATGTCATGCTGCGTGCTGATTGGTCAGTTATTATTGATTAATTATTGTGTTTTTGAAATGTTGGAAAACAGTGAAGAACGCTCAGGTCTGTCTGTCTCACTTGCGTGTGTGTGTGTGTGTGTGTGTGTGTGTGTGTGTGTCAGGTGCGTGCGGAGCTGCAGAGCTGTGTGAGCCGTCAGCAGGAGGCGCTGCGCTGCAGAGAGGTGTGTCTGCTGGGACAGATCGAGCTGCTGGAACAACTCAAGACTGAGACTCTGCAGCAGCAGCTGCACCAGCTGCACTGGGTAACTGCTCTCTACTTATACTGGGTGTACTGGGTGGTCTGGTTACTGCTGATGGAACACGAGTCTCCATAACCTGGGATATCCTCAGTTTACTGGTTGTTTACTGGTTGTGTGTGGTGTTTCAGCTCAGAGGTCAGTTTGATGTGATCGTCCATCAGCTGCAGAACTCCAACAGCAGCAACGACCTGAGCAACCAGCTGACCAGCTGCTTGGAGAGGTAAGCACGCACACGCACACGCGCACACACACACACACACACACACACACACACACTCAGACTGACTAAATGAGTGTTTGTCCCTAATGACAGCGTCTGCAGAGACTCTGTACAGACATGTTCAACAGTCAGTGTTCAGTACAGAGGTTAGAGTGTGATGACGATGATGATGATGATGGTGTGTGTGGTGTAACAGCTATGTGTGTTTTCTCCCTCTGTGTGTGCAGGTTGTCCTCTCTGAGTCTGACTCCAGAGGAAACACCTGAGATGAGTTTCCATGCTGACACTCGCTCTCTGAGGCAGGCCATCACCTCGTTTGGGCGCATCACTGCTCAGGTAACACCCCCCCACACACACACACACACACACACACACACACACACACACACACACACACACACACACACACACAAACAGGTGCTATGTCTGGGGACTCGATGCTGATCAGGGGTTTTCTGTACTTCCTGTTTGCAGCTGGTGGAGGGTGTGTCTTCTCAGAGCACCGCCCCCCATAGAGGTCAGAACTGTCCAATCACAGCCAAGAAACAGGTAACTCCACCTGCCAGGTCACCTGTGAAACATCAGACTGAACCAAACTAACTCCAGTAAAAAACTGTCCAGTGTCAAGAGTGTGTAACATCAGTACAACGTTAATATAACATCAGTACAACATTAACATAACATCAGTACAACGTTAACATAACATCAGTACAACATTAATATAACATCAGTACAACGTTAACATAACATCAGTACAACGTTAACATAACATCAGTACGTTAATATAACATCAGTACAACGTTAACATAACATCAGTACAAAGTTAATATAACATCAATACAACATTAATATAACATTAGTGTAATGTTAATATAACATCAGTACAACGTTAACATAACATCAGTACAACGTTAACATAACATCAGTACAAAGTTAACATAACATCAATACAACATTAATATAACATTAGTGTAATGTTAATATAACATCAGTACAACGTTAACATAACATCAGTACAACGTTAACATAACATCAGTACAACGTTAACATAACATCAGTACAAAGTTAACATAACATCAATACAACATTAATATAACATTAGTGTAATGTTAATATAACATCAGTACAACATTAACATAACATCAGTACAACGTTAACATAACATCAGTACAAAGTTAATATAACATTAGTGTAATGTTAACATAACATTAGTGTAACGTTAACATAACATCAGTACAACGTTAATATAACATCAGTACAACATTAATATAACATTAGTGTAACGTTAACATAACATCAGTACAACGTTAATATAACATCAATACAACATTAATATAACATTAGTGTAATGTTAACATAACATTAGTGTAACGTTAACATAACATCAGTACAACGTTAACATAACATTAGTGTAACGTTAATATAACATGTTGTGTGATGTGTCTCTGATCAGAAAATGGAGGGCGGAGCTCTCAGCGACTGGCTGCTGGGAACTCCTACAACAAGCAACGCTGCTATTGGTTACCAGTCCAGCAAGAACCCTCAGGATTGGCTGATGGCGCATAAGGAGAGCAAGGTGAGAGAGGGAGAGACGACCACCTGAAGTCAGACAGAGTGATGTCATCATCCTGAGTTGTAATTGGCTCTGTGCTGTTCCTGTTGGTAACATGGCTTCCTGTGTGTGTGTGTGTGTCAGACTCCCTGTCCCGCCCTGGTCTCCATGGACTTCCTGCAGGCCTGGGGTCAGCTCAGGGACCTGGAGGTGTGGCTTCTCCAGGACCAGACCCCCGTCAGCAGGGAGCGGACCGACAGCAGCTGCAGCTCCTCCTTCTCCATCGAGAAGATCGACGAATCAGAGCTCGCCATGTCTACTGAGGAGGAGGAAGAGGAGCTGAGCGACTGGCTCATCACCCCGCCCTCTGCTGCGATGGAGACCATGTCAGATGCTGAGCGGTGGCGGCGGGTGTTGAAGCCATTTGAGGACAGCTGGTCGTCCAGTGATTGGCTGGCGGGGCCGAGCCGCCCCCCCACCGACTGCTCCTCCTGCTGCCAGACGTCCAAGGCCCTGGAGATCGAGAACCTGGGCCAGCTCAAGTGCCTGAAGACCCCGCCCACCCCCAGCCCCACCTCCAGCCCCACCTCCAGCCCCGTCTCCCCTGCCCCCCCAGCGGCAGCGGCTCTGGAGGCGTGGCTGCAGCAGGTGGTGCCGGTGCAGCAGAACTGCAAGGCCAACGAGCCGTGCTCCACCTACGCCGCCTGCGTCTGTGACGAGAACTGTGGGAAAGAAGCTCTGAGCCTGTGGCTGCTCCGACAGGACGGGCGGGACAAGAACGGGGTCGCTGTAGCCAAGAATGTCCCGCCCATCGCCAAGAACGCCCCGCCCACCCTGCACCACAGGGAGCAGGAGCAGAAGGTGAGGTGTTGTTGTGAGCTTCATGTTAAAACCAACCGCCTGCTGATGTTTGTTTGTTTGTTTGTTTGTTGACAGTAAGCAGCTTCCTGTGTCTCCTCAGGTTCAGGCCATCCTGCAGGCTTGGCTCCACCCCACCAACACCTCCTCCTGCAGGACTCCTCTGCAGGCTCTCACCTCCTCCCTGTCCGGCTGGGTGGCTCCTGAGGTGGAGAAGGCCAGCAGAGAGGAGCACAGCTCCTCGTTCAAGCCTTCCTCTTCCTCCTCCTCCTCCTCCTCCTCCTCCTCCTCCTCTCCCTTCCAGTGCCCTCTGGATCCAGAACTCTGGGTGCTTCCAGGACAGACTCCGGAGTCAGGAGGTCAGCCCCGCCCACCAGCAGAGGAGGACAAATGGCTGCTGAGGAAGAGGACTCAGGCTCAGGTAACAGGACCACTCAGACCAGCACAGACCACTGAGACCAGTACAGACCTGCACAGACCACTGAGACCAGCAAAGATTAGTGAGACCAGTACAGATTAGTGAGACCAGTACAGGCCAGTACAGGCCAGTACAGACCAGTACAGACCACTGAGACCAGCACAGATTAGTGAGACCAGTACAGACCAGTACAGATTAGTGAGACCAGTACAGACCAGTACAGACCAGTACAGACCACTGAGACCAGCACAGATTAGTGAGACCAGTATAGACCAGTACAGATTAGTGAGACCAGTACAGACCAGTACAGACCACTGAGACCAGCACAGATTAGTGAGACCAGTACAGACCAGTACAGATTAGTGAGACCAGTACAGACCAGTACAGACCACTGAGACCAGCACAGATTAGTGAGACCAGTACAGACCAGTACAGATTAGTGAGACCAGTACAGACCAGTACAGACCAGTACAGACCACTGAGACCAGCACAGATTAGTGAGACCAGTATAGACCAGTACAGATTAGTGAGACCAGTACAGACCAGTACAGACCACTGAGACCAGCACAGATTAGTGAGACCAGTACAGACCAGTACAGATTAGTGAGACCAGTACAGACCAGTACAGACCACTGAGACCAGCACAGATTAGTGAGACCAGTACAGACCAGTACAGATTAGTGAGACCAGTACAGACCAGTACAGACCACTGAGACCAGTCTGTGTGTCGTGCAGGAGCGTCTGGCGCTGCCGTCCGTCTGCGACCTGTTCTCCTGTATGAAGGTGGGCGGAGACAAAGACAAGTGGCTGCACAAAGCACCTGAACAGGTGAGTTCCCATCAGTCCCTCTGTGGTGCAGTGTCCCTGTAGTGCTGGTCCCCTGATAACCCCGAGACTGTCCTCCTCCTCCCAGATGTGACGAAGACCATGATGATGATGATGATGATGATGATGATGGATGCTTCTTCTTCTCTCCTCTGGGAGTCACTTTAATATCGCTGATCAGCGCACACGACCACAACAATCTAACCATCGCCGCCTTCTCTCCTGTGACATCACCGCGCTGAGCCGCCACCCGCCACTCTCCTCCAATCAGGATCAAGAACCCACCGAGGAGGGAAAACCTCGTATCTCCTGACGCTGTTCATGAGGAAGATGATTGTTGAGGTGACGTCTGTGACTCGCAGCTCATTCAAATCCAATATTTTAACTAACGTTTCACAGTGACCATCCGTCAGTCAACAGGAAGTTCGTCAGACGACACTTCCTGTCCGACACTGTTGATAATTAATGAAACGATTTCACCGTCTGTAACTCTGATGATTTTAGTTCTGTTTGTAGGAAACGTTGAGCTTCAGTTCATCACAATGAAAATAATACATGTCCCAGAATGCATTGCATCAGCTGATCCTGACAGGAGGAGAGGGGGCGGGGTTAAACATGTGGTGGGCGGGGTTAAAGCTAGATATAAAGTAGCCTTTATTTTAATGGAACTTATTTTATTAAATCTGTTTTTATGATTTCACTTCCTGTAACAAGCTCTGTTTGGGCGGAACCTTCCTTTTTCTTCTTCTTCTCTTGTTTTCCTGTGAAACTGCTGAACCGCACAGATCCACTTCCTGTCCAGACCGCAGGCTGACCGCGGCTCGTCCCTGCTGCCGTCTGCACACGCTCAGTAGCGTCAGGTGCAGTACTGTGAGTGACCACAGGAGGCGCTGCGTCACGTCTAACACTGTGTTTATTAACACATTCTCCGTCCACTTTTATTAATTATTAATATCATCACTAACGAGAGGAAACCTGCAGCTGTCGGATCTTTCAAATTAAAAGCTCCGGAACTTAAATTAACTTAACATTATGCCCTGAGCTGAGTCTCACAGGCGTCTGTGTCGCTGACTCTAATCTGAGGCGTTTGATTGGTGGAGCTCGTCAGGTGTCGTGCACCTGAGAGACTGAGCTCAGGGTGACAGTCGACCCAATTGGAGGACTTGATTTCCCAGAATGCCTCAGGTGGACGCGGCCTGCAGTCTGTCAGCAGACAGGTCACATGACTCTGCGGTCAGCAGTGATTGGTGCTTTTTATTGAAGCTCTGGTGTGATGTTGTTTTGGGGGGGGGGGGGGGCGGGGCTTCTGGCACATAGAGCTGTGATGTCATCAGTACTCTCTTCCTGCTGTGATTCTCTACAGTAATAAAACATGCTGACATCATCACTGTGTCTGTGACGTCATCACTGTGTCTGTGACATCATCACTGAGTCTGGTTTCTACTGAAAGTTTCCAATTTGACTGAAGAGATTTTATTTTGAAAGTCTCCAGACTCCAACTTTGGAGGGATTTTATTCTGAAAGTTTCTAGTTAAACTTTGACGGGTTTTTATTCTGAAAGTTTTCACTTTTACTGAGTGGGTTTTATTCTGAAAATTTCTAGTTTAACTCCAATTGATGGGATTTTATTTTGAAAGTTTCCAGTTTTACTTAAATTGGTAGGATTTTATTCTGAAAATGTCTAGTTAAACTTTGAAGGGATTTTATTCTGAAAGTTTCTAGTTAACCTTTGAAGGCATTTTATTCTGAAAGTTTCCAGTATAGCTGAAGGGTTTTTATTCTGAAAGTTTCCAGTATAGCTGAAGGGTTTTTATTCTGAAAGTTTCCACTTTTAGTGGGTTTTATTCTGAAAATTTCCAGTTTAACCAGCAGAACAGGTGGAATGTAACAGAGCACATTTACTCCAGTACAGATCTGAAGTACTTGTTGTGCAGTAAATGTAATGGATTACTTTCCAGTTTCCTGTTTAGTGTTTTCACTCAGTTCTTCAGTGTTTTTATGAACGATAACAATGTTACTCAGAACCTTCAAAATAAGAGCAGAGGTGGAACCACAGCGATCGTTCCAACAGCTGAAGAAGAAGTGTCGTGTGGCAGAGTGAAAGTGCGACCAGCTGATGTTTACTGGAACCAAACAGGAAGTTCACCAGACCAGGAAACAAACCAGTTTAACTTCAGCTGAGGGGATTTACTCTGAAAGTGTCTGAAAGTTTCCAGCTGAAGGAGGAGGGGGAGGAGGAGGGGGAGGAGCAGGAGCAGGAGCAGGAGGAGTCAGTAAATATACAGACAGCTTGAATGAAGACGTGAGCAGCTGCAGGTGAAACTCACCTGTAAACTGATGACATCACACGATACAAACGGTGAGAGCAGCATACTCGGATACTTTGCTGCAGTGACAGGACTCACTGCAGGTGAACTTCCTGTTTACTGCAGCTGACGAGGCCACGCCCACCAGCTGCTGATACACAGCTGCAAGCACAACATGTGTGTCTGACCTTTGACCTCTGAGCTGCAGCCAACAGGTGAGTCCACACAGCTGTGTTTGTGTACTTCAGGGTCATCGGGAAAACACAGCGCTGAGGATGAGGCTTTTATTTTGGACTTTCCCTGATGTCAGCAGGATGTTTCAGTCTCGCTCTGGAGTTTGGGGGGTTTTCTGCACTTCCTGTTTTCAGGTGCGGAGACGCTCCGAATCGTCTCACCTGCTGAGACGGGATTTTATTTTCTTTACTGAAGAAGAATTTTTTCTTTCACTTCCTCACACGACCGCAGTCACGACTTGAACTTCCTGTTTCTGATGTCTGTAAACGTCTCATTGGAGCTGAAGGTACTTCCTGTTTACATTCAGTTTGTTTGTTTGTTTACTGTCTGACTGATGTGGATTTATATTTGTATTAATGTTCAGATTCAGATGTGTTGTTGTTGTGCAGATGATGAGGTGGTGATGATGCGTTCATGTGTTCCAGTCTGACTTCATTTCCCAGCATTCACTGCAAACTGCTCCCTCATTGGTTCCTCCTGAGCTGTGATGTAACAGAGGAGCAGGAGTCCTCTTCTCCTCCTCCTTTTCTCCTCCCCTCCTCCTCTCATCTTTTCCTCCTCCTTTCCATCCTCTCCTCCTCCTCCCCATCATACTTCAACCCCTCTTCCACCTTTGGCT